>MU697026.1:71573-155155 GCA_026770625.1 Nicotiana glauca | reverse complement strand
GATTAGAGAAGTATGTGGAGCACAAGTTATATATTTGTGCTATGAAGACTTATCGAAAAAAAAACCCGAAAAAACCCGAAAAATCGGAGAAAACCCGAGATTAAAAAATCCAATTTCTTTGGTTTGGTTTGGTTTATAGATTTAAAAATTCGACACTATTGGTTTGGTTTGGTAATTAAAAAATCCGAACCAACCCGACCTATGTACACCCCTAGTTATAAGCTCATTATTTTGAAGTAAGTAAACAATTCTTTTTTAATTAAGAAATCTCCAAATTTATTTCTCATCATTTAACAATTTATCTCTGGCCAATGAGGCAATATCATTTATTAGAAATTCCAAAGCAATCAATTCAATCATGCGAAAATCATGCCGAGGTCGTACGACCCGATCCAACATAAATATTTAAACTGTACATTGCTGAGGGTCGAACAACACGAACCAACTTATAAATATAAATTGTGCATTGCTGAGGGTCGAACGATACGAACCATAAATGCATCTATTTAACTTGCCGAGGCGTACGACCCGCTCCCATTAGAGAAGTAAAAATTTACCCCGCTCACGAAATATAATTGCGTTGCAGTTACACATAGATTTTTTAAGTTATTATAATATTATTCAATTCTTTTCAAAATACAAAGTTCAAATAAAAAAATTTTAAGATCTCAAATTCCTCAATTTCAACTCTTTTCAAGACATTTAATATCGCTTCTTCTCAAGGCAAACAATAGACATAATTCAACAACAATATCAACAAGGCATGATGTAAACCTAAAACTACCCGGACATAGGCATAACTAGTAGCTACGTACGAACTCTCGTCAACTCGTGCGTACGTAGCCCCCATAATTAGAAGCACATATTAATTTATTTCAGCTATGGGGTTAATTCCCTCTTACAATGTTAGAAAGGAGACTTACCTTACTCCGAAGTTCTATAACCGGCTCTCAAGTCCTTCCGACATCTCAAACTGATGCCCAACGCTCCAAACTAGTCAATAATTGTGAAAATCCATAGATATATACTCAAATACTCATTATAATCCTTTTTACAACAATTCTCAACTCTGCCTGAAAAGTCGATAACTATCATCATCGGGCCCACGTGCCCGGATTCCAAAAAATTTCGAATATAAGCTTTACCCATAACCCCCACAAACTCAAATATATAATTTATTCTCAATTCTATGCCCAAAATTCATAGTCAAAATTCAAAAATACCAAATTCTAGGTTTTCTACCAACACCCCACAATTTCTACTAATTTTTCTGTTTAAATCCTTATACAAGCCATGTATTTAACTTATAATAAGTGGGAATCACTTACCTTGTGTTTCTTGAAGAATATCCTTCCTTAAAGCTCTCCAAATCACCTCCACCAAGTGAGAAAATGAGAGGAGAAGAGCCAAATCTCGCTCCTAAAACCATTCTTCCCAGCGCCATTTCCACACCTGCGGAATAGTAGCCGCACATGCGGCTTCGCAAGTGCGAGACCCCTTCTGCTTCTGCTCCTTCTTCCGCTTATGCGCTCCAATCTTTGCTTCCCAAAAATCTGCAACTTCGGTCCTTCACCTATCGACCTGCTCCGCTTCTGCGACTCCTATGTCACTTCTGCGCCTTTTGCACCTGCAGCGAAAACCTCGCAGGTGCGGTTACACCAAATGACAGCACGTTCAACAAATCTTCATAAGGCCGAATTCAATTTGTTAACCATCCAGAATCAACCCGAGGTCCTTGGGACCTCAACCTATTATACTGACACATTCCAAAATACATTATAAACTTACCCGAGGCCTCAAATCACATCAAACAACATTGAAATCATGAATCGCACCCCAATTCAAGCATAATGAACTTTAGAAATTCAAACTTTTATATTCGATGCTGATACCTATTAAATCACGTCCGATTGACCATGATTTTTGCACACAAGTCACATCCGACATAACGAACCTACTCCAACTTTCAGAATCAATCCGACCCCGATAACAAAAGGTCAACTTCGAGTCAAACTTCTCAGATTTCAAATTATACTTGAAATGTCAAATTATACTTGAAATATTCACCAATCAAATAAGATTAAACTAAAAATAAATTAGTGTCACGACCCAATACCCATTGAAGATCGTGATGGTGCCGAACACCGCTTTCAGACAAGCCAACAATTAAATACTTAATTTAGGTCTCTTTTTAGTGTTTTTTGAAATTTATATTTTCCTTAAATTTAATAGTAAAAAAGATGGAATTACAAAGTAAATAATAATATTTTAACCATTACAATATTGAATAACCCACAATCATTCAAGGACCCGGTGTCATAAGTGCATGAGCATCTACTCGAAAAAAATACACCATTTGTCCGGAAAACAACTTGGACAGGAGAGAGAGAAATAAATACTCAAAAGGAGACTCTGTTGGCTGCTGATCGTAACATAAGATGTAACTCACCTAAGTCCTCGTATCAACCACACCGCTGCGTCCACAAGGCCACTAGACCTACATGTGTTTATACAACAAAATGTATAGCAAGTGTAATATGAGTACGAAAACAATGCGTACCCAGTAAGTATCTCGTCTAACCTCGAAGAAGTAGTGACAAGGGGCCGACTCCGACACTTATTATGGGCTATAAATAAAATTGTCCATGATATGATTTAAACATGAGTTATATAAAACGTCTGTAAGCTCATTATTTTGAAGTAAGTAAGCAGTTCTTTTATAATTAAGAAATCTACAAATTTATTTCTCATCATTTAATAATTTATCTCTTGCCAATGAGGCAATATCATTTATTTTAAATTTTAAAGCAATCAATTCAATCATGCGCAAATCATACCGAGGTCGTACGGCCTTATCCAACATAAATATTTAAAATGTGCATTGAGGGTCGAACGGCAAGAACCAATATATAAATATAAATTGTGCACTAGCGAGGGTCGAATGGCATAAACCACAACTGCATTGATTTAACCTGCCGAGGCGAACAACCCGCTCCCATGAGAGTAGTGAAAATTTATCCCGCTCGCGGAATATAATTGTAACGCGGTTACACATAGATTTCTTAAGTTATTATAATATTCTTCAATTCTTTTCAAAATACGAAGTTCAAACGAAAAACTTTTATGATCTCAATTTCAACTCTTTTCAAGACATTTAATAAGCAAACTCAATCTCGCTTCTTCTCAAGGCAAACAATAAACATAATTCAACAACAATATCAACAAGGCATGATATAAACCTAAAACTACCCGCACATAGGCATAACTAGTAGCTATGTACAGACTCTCATAACCTCGTGTGTACGTAGCCCTCACAATTAGAAGCACATATTAATTTACTTCACCTATGGGGTTAATTCCGTCTTACAATGTTAGAAAGGAGACTTACCTTACTCCGAAATTCCATAATCGGCTCCCAAGCCCTTCCGACGATTCAAACTGATGCCCAACGCTCCAAAATAGTCAATAATTCTGCAAACCCATAAATACATACTCAAATACTCATTATAATCCTTTTTACAACAATTCCCAACTCTACTCGAAAAGTCGATAACTATCACCCTTAGGTCCACGTGCCCGGATTCCAAATTTTTTTGAAGATAAGCTTTACCCATAACCCCCACAAACTCAAATATATAATTTATTCTTAATTCCATGCCCAAAATTTGTAGTCAAAATCCAAAAATACCAAATTCTAGGTTTTCTACCAACACACCACAATTTTTACTAATTTCCATGTTTAAATCCTTATACAAACCATGTATTTAACTTATAATAAGTGAGAATCACTTACCTTGTGTTGCTTGAAGAATATCCTTCCTTGATGCTCTCCAAATCGCCTCCACTAAGTGAGAAAATGAGAGGAGAAGAGCCAAATCTCGCTCTTAAAACCATTCTTCCCAGTGCCATTTCCGCACCTGCGCTTGGCAGGTGTGAGACCCCTTCCGCTTCTGCGCCTTCTTCCGCTTCTGCGCTCCAATCATCGCTTCTGCGCTTGCGCAGATGCGGCCAAAAACTCTGCACCTGCGATCCTTCACCTGCCGACATGCTCCGCTTTTATGACTCCTATGTCGCTTCTACGCCCTCCGCACCTGCGGCCAAAACCTCGCAGGTGCGGTTACAGCAGTTGACAGCAGGTTCAACAAATCTTCATAAGGCCTAATTCAATTCGTTAACCATCCAGAATCCACCCGAGGCCCTCGGGACCTCAACCTATTATACCAACATATCCTAAAACATATTACAAACTTGCTCGAAGCCTCAAATCACATCAAACAACATTGAAATCATGAACCGCACCCCAATTCAAGCTTAATGAACTTTAGATATTCAAACTTCTACATTCAATGCCGAAACCTATTAAATCACGTCCGATTGACCCCGAATTTTGCACACAAGTCACATCCGACATAACAGACCTACTCTAACTTCCGAAATCAATCCTACCCCGATATCAAAAGGTCCACTTCCGGTCAAACTTCTCAAAAACCTTCTGTGAGCATGTGATTTTTGCCTTACACGAATTACTCTCAAAAAATTTAAAATAAAATAATTTTTCCTTTGTATGGATTTTGTGAATTTTTGTGATATTTTTAACTATTGTTTGAATTTGTGTGTGCACGCGTATCTGCGTAAATTAATGGAAAGATACAAAAAATATAGCATTTGCATTTAGGATTTAATTTATAATTTTGAGTCAAATAGTAAATTATTCATTTTACAATAATTGGAAAATCATAAAAAAATAGCGTATTTTGCATTTTTAGTGTTTAGTGTTAAACTCTGTGATTTTTCTTATAATCTGGTATTTGATTAGGTGTGATAATTATTATTAGAGATTGATTAGTATTTTTGGATAATTTGGATAAGGATTGATTTAGGTTTGTATTTTTATTTTATTTAGAATTACTTAGAAAATAAAAAGAAAAGGAAAAGAATTTGATAAAGAGAGGGAAAATAAGAATTGGACCAATTCTTCAAGCCCAAACCTTTTGCCCCAATTCCAGCACAGACCAAGCCCCAATCCGGTCCATTTCTAGTCTCATCCAAACGACGCCGTTTCAGGCCTTATAATCTGGACCGTAGAATCAGTTTGATCGAACGGTCCAGACACTCGATCGTTACCCGCCTCACCCATTATCCGAACCAGACCCGTTTGCATTTGAGACTGATCCGGTCTCTAGCATGTCCAAACGTCGTCGTTCCATTGAGTTAAGTGATCCAAGCAGTTGATCTTGTTTGATCGAACGGTCTGGATTCAATTACACCCCCAGTATATAATTACCCACACAGACCCCGCCCCCTTCAGAACCCCCCATACCGTCTCTCAGAAGCTTCAGAGACCAGCCTTTCTCTCCGCCTTCCACCGCCTTACTCCGCCTACCGAAAATCGCCTCACGGCGGTTCCGGTGGCCCAATGACCTCCAAAATTACACCCCAGAATCCCCTTCACCTCCTCATCCCAATTCCCTTAACCGTTTCTTTCGAATAATAGCCAAACTCGTCAAATCTTCGATCGAAATTTGAACCCCAAACCCTATTTCACCCAATCCCCCCATCTTTGCACCATAGAACCACCTCGAGCCCCTCTTTCTAAGTCCTAGGTTAGTTTCCTTCAAATTCTGCCATAGCTTCTCGAATTTTCGATTGAAAACGAAACCTTAAAATCCCAAAAAATGCTTAGATGGAAGTCTCATCAACAGCTTGGGCCTATTTCGAATTTATTCATGTGTTCTTGCTAAGGACACACGAATAATATCGAATTGGGCCGAAATTGGAAGATTTCTGGAAAATTCAGGCTTTGTTTTCTACTGGTCCAATTTTAGGTATTTCTGCTTCACTTTCCATTTATTTTATTTATTTTTTGTTTCGTTTTGTTCTTCTTCTACCCCTTTCTTCTAAAATTTTGTTGGTTTTGTTTGATATGTGTATCCTGTTTGAATAGTTTTTATTTAGGCCATCATTTCTGATTCTTATAGTCGAATAATTAGCTATGTTTGATTAGATAATATAGTTTAGTTATAGCTCATTATTTAGTTTGAAAGAAAAAATCAATCATTTAGGTTGCTCGTTTAGTTCTGAAATTATTCGAGTATTATGTCATTCTTCCCTCCATGTTAGCTAAGATTAGTTATATTATCAGCTGATGGACACTCAGGATTAAAATAAGTCCTGCCCGTCCTACTGAATTAACAAATGGGAAAAAAGGGGATCAGTGGTGCCAAGAACACCCTGTTTAGCACTCGTAAGGCTGGAAAGTAGGTAATATGGGGGGGGGGGGGCAAAAAGCTGAAATACACAGTCTGGAAAAGAACAGGGAAAGGGATAGAAGATTAAAAATACCGGTACAAGAAGAAATTAAGAGGTATAAAACAGGCAGAACATTGACAGATTTTGGGGAGAGACATGGAAACCCTAAAAAATAGAGAGAACATTAAGAGCATTAAGTGATAAGAAAAGAAATATACTGAGATACAAACTAAGATAGACACGGATATATACACAGAGGAAGACCATTCTATTGTTCGATTGAAGTTTTTCAGTGATTAAGAATTATTTCAAAACCTCTGAAGCAATTTCGACTCACTCGAGTGAGAAAGGTTTAGTCTTCAAATTTGGTTTAAAGTCTGTATGAGATATTGTTGTTTGGGGGCTTTGGTTTGACATCATTATAGTGCAGTTCATCTTTACTACTTTAAAATTGGTTTCTTTCCCGGAAGTCCACTGTTCCATTGGTTTGGGGTTGAAGTTGGTTGGTTTTGGTTTTTGAGTTTGGGCTATTTGGTTGCTGGATTTTGAAGTTGTTCTTCTAGTCTATTTGCATCATTTTCTGGTTGGAGAAACTGGCTGTTTACTGCTGATTCTGTTGTTGTTGGTTGCTGATCCCTCACCTCTTTTCCTTTTCATTTCCAGGTACTATATCTTGAGCTCTACTAAACATGTGAGGTCAGATTTGATATATTAAATGAAAGATAGAGATTCAGAATATAGTTTCAACTGGTGCTGCATTTTTTTTATTTGACATTATATTACAGCCAGTTCATTTCTTAGATAGTTTTTGTGTGATTTAAGGATTCTTCATCATTTGTTGTAGTAAAAGTTCATTTAAGCCAGGAAAGGTATGCTTGTGTTTGAACTCTGTTGAAACTGATGGGTGTTTAATTCAAGGATATTCCATATAAAATATGGATCAGCTGAATCCATGTGAATTTGTTAAGCTTGGAATTATTCAAGGCATCAGTTGTTTGTTTCCTGTATGAATTGTGATGCAAATCATGATGAGAATTAGCTATGACTTCCATGCTAAGGTTGTTAGTAAACTCATACTGATACGTCTATGATAGGCTGGTAAATGCATTTAGTGTAAGGTAAATTCAGCTTCTTAGTATTTACTAGATTAGTTCACAGAATTGCTGTTGTGTTTAGAATTTCTCCTGGTTGCTTAGTTGTTGACTTTGGAAGCTATGTATACGATTATGTGTATGACTCATGAATTTTAATTGATTGGCATATGGTCATTTTGGGCTAATTACTAATTGAACATTCATGGTCATTTTGAATTAAGTCTAGACCAATTCTCGTGTTTTAAATGGATTCGGGGTCGTTCAATATTGTGCTTGGATGTTGTTTGTGCTGCCGCAGGGATTTGTCCTTGAGTCCCTGGCCTGTCAATGTATAACAGTTACTGGGTTGGGCCTTCTTTTGGGCCTGGCTCAGTCCACTTCAGAAACTTAAGCCAGTGCCCTTTATACCATGTCCTGGGCTCCCTTTTGAACCCAGAATTGAAACAAGAACGGGACCCACATCAATACTGAGATTATGCATCATTTTTCTTTTTGGATTAGGAATTCTTTGAATTTGGTTTAAAACGTTTGCTAGCATTCATGGCTAATAAGCTTCTAAAAATACGATAGACTAATGGGTTTAAATTTTAAAGGAAAAGGGGTGTTTGTTGATTATTATGTTTTAACCCGTATTCTGATATAACACTTTAGAATTCTTTTTTTTAGTTTCTTTGAATAACTAAGACATGTCATAAATAAAAGGAGATCACATAGTATTTGACTCTTGCAATTTAATTTAGAAATCATTTAATTGGAATAATGCAAAGTGCGCCGTAAAAAAAGGGAATGACAATTGCATGACCCTCGCTTTATTTAGTCGTGAATTGATTCTTAGATCCCGAGGCATGCCATTTAGCTAAATTCCATGGCTGCCGCAAAGATTAACAACGCATTAGTTGCTTTGGACACGTTCTTTAATAATTTTACCTTCCTAGACTTGGGTGTGCATTTCATGCAACCCAAATCCAATTCCCAAAATATTGAATAGGACATGTTTCGTATTGCGGGTGCATTTCATGTGACGCGATCCAAAGACATGTTTTAAACAATGTTCAACATTCTTTAAAATTAATTGAAAGCGATAGATAATTTAAAATTACACATAGGTTCAAACTGTATTAAAATCAGATAATTAAGCTGAATATTTCAGTTGAGCGACCGCGCTAGAACCACGGAACCCAAGAATGCCTAACACCTTCTCTCGGGTTAACAGAATTCAACTGTTAAACAGAGTCATTCTTTTCCTCGATTCGGGATTCAACCGGTGACTTGGGACACCATAAATCTCCCAAGTGGCGACTCTGAATCTCTTAATAAACGAATCCCATTTCGATTGTCCTTTAATTGGAAAAACTCCTTATATACGATATTCCTCTCAAGGGGTATAGTAAATAGGAGGTGTGACAGCTTTGGCGACTCTACTGGGAAATATTAACCCGGAACCACTGGTTCAGGGTTAGAAATTCGAGCTTGGAATAATTGTTATATTGGCTTTATTTATTATCTGATTTTTATTACATGTTTGGGCCTGATATGCTAAATGCTACTTTTTACCGCTTTGATATTATCTGAATTGTATATAAACTGCTACGAAACCCTTCTCTTCTCATCTCCGGGGATGTGCTCGCTGGTCGAGACTCCTTATTCTATTAGTGTCATACCTTAAAATAAGAAAGAGGCTCGGACAAGTTGCTAAGCCGGATGGCCTTTTGGTTCCCGATACGTAGCCCCCTCCTCAACTCGAGTTGTCCGCTCGAGTACAAAAGTCTAGAACAAATACCCAAGTTTTGAACTTAGAATAACTCAGCCTCATGCCGGATCCCTAGTAGGAACGTTTGTTTGCATCATGTGCATTTGACTTTGGAGACTCAATACAGGGGTTGGGTCTGTCTAGGACAGGTGTACCAAAAATAAAGAGACCATCCTGATGCATCTTACTTGCTACTTGTGAATTTATTTGCTTCAGATCTGCATGTTGACCGGTTTTTAAAAATGGGAAGAAAGTTGAGAGAAAAATGAGAAAAATGAAAAAAATATAATAAAATACTTGTTTTGAAAAATCAGTGTCCAAAATATGTCGAAACTCTGTGAAAATTTCAAAAAAAAAGAGAAAAAAAGAATTTTTGTTATAAATATTTTTTTTTTAGAAAAATAGCTGGTTTGTCAAAATAGGTAGAACTACGTTGGTTTGATTCTCACCGGATGTGGGATACGTAAGCAAACCCCATCGGGCTCAACTATTTTGAAAAATAAAAAATATAATTAGGGGTACATAAAGGTCATTAGTTTTGCCACAAGTAAAGGTGACGTCATTCTTGTCTAAAATAGCCAAACATCCCCAAAGGGGCACCGGAAGGCTATTTTTGCAAGAACAGCCGCCTATGGTCATTTCTCAAAATTTTTGGCCAATTAGCAAACACATGCTTTAAATCTTCCTCATTGAAGTGCTAAAAAAAAGTCGGACATTCTTATAAATTTTTTGAAATAGTGATAAAACTTTTTGAGTCAAAATAAGTCTTGATTGTCTTTTAACTGAAGTCACCCTAATAAATGTGCAGAATGAGCACGAACGGAGAATTGCCAATAACAGTCATGAACCGGATCCCTCTGGAGTTGCATATGTGGTGGAATGATATGGGCGAATCAGGGCAAGATAAGGTTAATCTGCACTTGGGAGGTCTCATTGGTTTATTAAAAATTAATCCTAGGGGAGATATTGTAAAGGCGTTGGTGACATTCTAGGACCCGGCTCACAACGTATTTCGTTTCTCAGATTTCGAGCTCACCCCAACCCTGGAAGAAATAACTGGATATGTTGGGGGTCCTAAATTTCCTTTGAGGCACCAATACATAGTTGCTCCAAGATCGGTCACCGTACACAGTTTCTTAGACTCACTGAAGATAAGTAGGATGGTCCATAACACAGATTTGGTAGCTGGTTTTTGCAATCCACAATTCATATACCAGAGATATGGCCACATAGGGGGGGTTTAACAACCCAACAAATAAAATCTGTAGCAAAGGAAATCGCCACAAATAGGAGGAGCATAGATGTTTTACTTTCATGGTGGTCTTATTGGGACTTCTGGTGTTCCCTAGGAAAGACGAAAATATTGACATAAAAATAGCCGGGGTTGTCAGCACCTTACTTACCCAGTCCAAAAGCACCCTTACACCTATGATAGTAGCTGAAATCTTCCGTGCTCTCACAGCCTGCAAAGCCGGAGGAGACTTTTTTTAGGGATGTAACTTATTGTTGCAAATGTGGATGATCGAACACCTATGCCATCGTCCGCAATTCATGAGTTATGGGTCAACAAAGAAAACCCGCATACAGGAATTCTATACAAGGATTGATGGGATCAGCTTGCCGGAAAGGGTCACCGCTTGGATATCGTACCTCCATTTTCGTCACCGGTAGCCAAATAGAATGGACATTTGGATGGTTGCCTGTAGATGAGATCGTATATATTCCAGCTACCAGGCCTGACTTCCTCTTAATAGGATTCAAAAGCATCCAGCCATATGCACCGTATCGGGTTTTGAGATAACTTGGTAAATGCCAAATAGTGCCGAAAGATGAAGATCTCAGTACCCAAGTAGTCGAGATTGGTCCTGATGGCCAGTTTCCTGAAACATCAGTTCGCTAGATTTGGAGCGAGTGTTAATACTTAGCAGTTAATACCATGGTACGGGATCAATCCAATGGAGAAGTTTCACCAGGGTACTATGTTTGGTTCCGAAGGGAAATTGCATTCGGGAAGCCAGCTAAAAGGCCTCACCTTCAAGATTTTATCGAGTCATTGCAAGAACATTGGGATTGGTTAGCTAGAGAAAACGAATACAGGGCCAAAATGGGGAGGTTGGAAAAGCAGGTCCAGGACCTCAAGTTCGACAATAGTATCCAGGAAGCTGCGGATAAGGGAGAAAGGAAAAAACTAGCTCAAGAGAATGAAGCCCTCAAAGATCAGATCCAAAAAATAAAGATAGCCGCCCGGAATCCAGAAAAGAGCTGGGCTGACAAAAAAATCATGAATGAGCTGAAAAGGAAAGCCCTCGAATGTCAAGAGGACCGAAAAAAATCTGAAGCTAGCATGGCAAGAATCCGGGCAAGATGGACAAAGGGCGTGGAAGAGCGAGTACGACTTATACAACAGATGAAGAGGGACTACGAAGGGATCTTCACCATCATAAGGGGAAAAATAGTCACTCTCGAGGATGAAATAATCAGAAAGGCTGTAGATTTCAAAGCAGAAAGGGATCACTGCTATGACTTGATGGCTCGGATGGAGGAGGAAATGCATCAGTTCCAAAATCAACTCCTTCACGACTCTCAAGTGTTATAAGCCCAGAATCAACAGATAGGACGGTTGCTTCAGGAAAAAGGCAAGATTAGAGAAAGAATCGGAACCATCATGCATTATATTACAATGAAGTGCCGAGCATGCGAGGACATGTCTCGTACCACCTTTTTTGCTACAGTAATGACTTTCGTCCGCCAATGATGAGGGATTTGGAGAGGTTGCAAGGGGATCTTGCATTTAGGCCCACGGCAAGACCGAATGACGTATCGCGGGCACCAGAAGCCTTAATGTATTCTTGATTCTACTTGAGTCTGTGTTTTGTGTCTGTCAGTTGGGTTTCAAGCATATGTTTTCTTGTAATACGTTGGTTTGTTTTTATCAAAGTCTGTCAGTTTTGAATTTTGTTGAATTTTTGAGTCAGTTGTAATAAAAAATTTGCTTTCTATAAAATTTTGAATTCCTAGGAAGAAAATATTTACTACTTGCCAGCCAGAACTACGCCCGGTCTGATTCATGCGGGGACATGATACTAGGCAATCTCCATAGGATTCGACCACAACCAAAATAAAAAAATAAATAATAATATAAAAATAAATAAAGAAAAAGAAAAAAAAGTGAGAGAAGAGTTATAAACAGGAAAAGCCGGTATGATATAAGCAACCAAAGCAAATACATGGTAGAAATGGTTAATTGCCTAGGTACATTCGTGCCAATATGTGATTACCTATCTGTTAAGCGTTAATCACTAACCAGTTTATTGTTGATGTTCAGAACTCAAGAAGTTAGTTCACCTAAGCATACTGGCACACTACCATTACCAAACCAGATCAAAAGGGGAAATAGAAGAAATCATGTCTATACCATATCACTCCTCCATATCTCAGATAGAAAAGAAACCTAAAGAAAGTTTTAGGATTTTTTGGCTCAGATGGAGCGAACAAGTTGTTCAGGATAATTTTCCCATGGACAGAAAAGATGTTGTTGAGCCCCGCCAACGACAAGGTCCAATGGTCGCTCTTGCTAAACAGCCTCTATATCGACCCCGTGGATCTCCTTTTAATCCTCCCGACTGCTACTTCTCTCCACAGAACCCCCAAAATCGTCCATCATTTCCCCAATATCCTGTCCACATTGCACCACCATATGTTCTACATCTCCAAGGACTGCGATGGTCCGCGCCGCTCCCATAAAGGTCTCATCCACCTCCTTAAACATATCAGCCACCTGCCCGCAAAAGGTTCCAACCGAGGCTAGAGTATAAAATAAAAAGATTACTGAAAAAAGAGAATGCTTTCGGAGAATCTTATGCAAGTTTGTTTGAAAAGTTAAAGCGTTCCGTCCTGATTGAGCCGCTCCTCGGTTATACTCCAGACCTATATGCAAAAGGCTTTGATCCTGATGTACGATACATGTATCACTCTAATGTCCAAGGGCATAGCATTGAGAATTGTCGTTCTTTGAAAAAGGAAATAGAAAGAATGATTCACGAAGGGGTAATCATGATCAATGACAGTGGAAGGGAGCATGCGAATCCTTTTGAGAACGTGCTGATTAAAGCTGATGATATTAAAGTTGGTAATGGTCTCGGAAATATTGATGCGGAGCTGAGAGGCTAAGATGCCAAGCGTGGTAATTGGAAATATATTCCTTTTTGGCTAGCCAGGAAGGAGTCTTGGTAGTTGGCTCTGATTTTCCTTCAAGTTTGTCTGGACTATTCCAAGGTTGTAATCCAGATTTTATTTTTTCAGTCTGTCTAAGTGTGCAAACCTTGTTATCTTGTATTTTCCAATAAAATGAAATTTCTCTTCTTCATTATTCCTAATATTTTATTTTTGTTTTCTTATTTTCTCTTCTGTACAACTCTTTTTACGCTGGTTCTAATGACATGGCATGCATGAGGAATCCTCAGCCCAGTCTAAAAAATCAATTTGACTCCAAAACAATAAGTACAAGAAGTTCACCATTTATGGGGTTAAGTACACTCACCTGGAGAGGACGTATTGTGCCCTAACTTGGGTAACACAAAAGTTGAAACATTATCTGCCGTCATATACTACTTATCTCACGGTTGGATCCTTTGAAGTATCAAATATCATCTGTTGATTTGGAATCCCAAGGGTAATCATAGCAGATAATGGTGCTAATCTTAACAACAATTTGATGAAGGAAGTATGTCAACAGTTTAAGATTACACATCGCAATTCTACTCCATATCGTCCCAAGGCAAATGGAGCAGTCGAGGCGGCCAACAAGAACATAAAGAAAATACTAAGGAAAATGGTAGAAGGTTCCAGGAAATGGCATGAAAAATTACCATTTGCACTGCTGGGTTATCGCACTACTGTTCGTACTTCAGTAGGTGCAACTCCTTATTTGTTGGTGTATGGCTCTGAAGCAGTAATACCTGTGGAAGTTGAAATCACGTCCTTGCGGATTGTCGTTGAGGCTGAGATTGATGATGATGAGTGGGTCAAAACCCGGTTGGAGCAATTAAGTTTGATTGATGAGAAAAGATTGGCAGCGGTGTTTCATGGTCAATTATATCAAAAGAGAATGGCAAGAGCATACAACAAAAGGGTGCATCCCCGGAGGTTTGAAGTGGGTCAACAAGTGTTGAAACGTATCCCCCCAAATCAGGCAGAAGCGAAAGGCAAGTTCGCCTCAAATTGGCAAGGGTCGTTCATCGTGACAAGAGTGTTATCCAATTGTGCTTTGTATCTAACAGACGTCAAAGGAAAATGTGTAGATATGGCTGTCAAACCTCCTTTTTACCTACTATACCCCCGGAAGGGTGTAATAAAGGGAGTTTTTCCAATTAAAGGACAATCAAAACGGGATTTATTATTAAGAGTTGGAGTCGCCACTTGAGATTTATGGTGTCCCAAGTCACCGGTTTGAATCCTGAATCGAGGAAAAAGTTAACTCCGTATTACAGTCTACGAACCAAAAATCCGTATAAGGAATTCTGTTAACCCGGTAGAAGGTGTTAGGCATTCCCGAGTTCTGTGGTTCTAGCACGGTCGCTCAACTGTCATATTTGGCTTATTTATCTGATTGTATAACATGCTTTAACTTATGTGCAAATTTTAACTTTTAACCGCTTTTATTCATTTTTAAATAAGATTGAACGTCGTTTAAAACATGTCTTTGGATCTCGTCACATGAAATGCACCCGCGATCCGGAACACATTTTATTCAATGTTTTGGGATTTAATTTGGATCGCATGAAATGTACACCCGAGTTTAGGGAGGTAATATTATTAGAATCGCGCCTAAAGTGACTAACGCGTTATTTATTTTAGGAAAAACCGTGAAATTCACTAAAAGGTCCGTCCCGAAATCTAAGTATTTTAATTTAACCATTTATTAAGGGCCCCGCAGATTGTGCGTTTTATTTGGCGAGGCTCGTCTCATTTTTTATTTAAAGGCCCATCCTAAAGTAAACTAAGATTTTTCTATATTATTTGTTTCTAATAAATAAATAAATAAAAATGAAAGAAAAAGAAATTAGTTAATATTATAAAATTCGGGCTTCAAGTTCAAGTCCTGATCCAAACAAAAGGGAGCGCCTTTTAGTTTGAACCCGCTACCTAACTTAAAACCCACAGTAGGCCATTTGAATGCTATCAAGCCAATTGCCAAAAAAGCCCAAGCCACATGACATGTACACTTTGGACAAAGATCCCAATAGCCATAAACATTGGGCCTGGGAGTAGCCCAAACCAGTCAAAACAGGTCAAGCCAAGAGATCAGAGGATCGAATTTATAAGGTCGTGCAAGCCAACAATTGCTTAAACATTTGCACACCTGAGGTTATCCCAACTTTTCTGATTGTGTTTACCAAATAGCAATAAAGTTCAATAGCGTATACTTATTCAAATTAATAACTTCATTCATGTCCGATTATCCAACAACCAATTTGTTTAAGTGGTGATTTAATGATGCCTGGTCGTTCAAACGAGTTGCTGATATTAATTACTAATCTATACTATCAAAACCCATGTTGAAATAAGGAATTCAATGAAACGGAAGAGTTGACATTAATAACTAATCTGTTGATATTAACTATTGCAATATAAAAATTTGCTTGAAGTATATGTTTAGCTCAAAATCAAAATTGGATGTGGCCATCACACACTGGTAACCTCAAACTGTTTTTGACTTTAAATTTCTTTAACAGAAAAATGCTAAACTAAGATGAGTGTTAGCTATACTAAAGTTATTGCTAAATAGCTACAAGTTAAAACAATCCATGATAGTCCAATACGAGTTTAAACAGTACAAATCAGGAGAGATACTCCTAATTAAACAATCCTAGTTCAGCACAATCCACATGAACTGAAATTAGACAATTATACAATACTGAGCTGATTGTAACTACAAGCATTCACATGAGCACATACTTGGAATACTACTTCATTTTCATTCCAATCGAAGGTTACATCGGTGTGAGTTCGAATGTGTACCTGGAAGTGTAATAAAAATTGAAAGAGAGGATAGTCAGCAACAATTTAGCAACAACTAGAATCCAGCAGCAATAACAAAACCAATTTGAACCAAAATCACTTCACGCAAAACCCAGGAATACTTTACAGAGACCCAACACCAAATAGCTAACCAAAATGACTCAATTGAGAACCAAACTCACTCGAAAGTCAATCAGCAAAACTTTCAAAACCAGTTTTCTAACACCCATATTCAACATATTCTAAACCATGAAATGCATCAGAAAGTATTCGAATTTGCAAACTTCAAGACATCAAAGAAAAGGGAAAGGAACTTAATCAAACAGTGAGCTTCAACTGTATCTTTATCGGCTTTTTCTCATCGATTAGGTCTATTCTCTCTCAGATTGTTCTCTCTATGTGTTCTTATTTCTCTCTTCTTTTCTTAAAGAATGTCTAAAACTCTATCTGTTTTCCCCCTTTAACTCTCAAAGCTGACCAGACCACTGAAATCTTCCTCCTCTTGTGTTCTGCCTCCCTTTTATTCTGATTTCTAGCTCTCCAAAGTGGGCATTCCACTAGTGCATTTTTGCCACTAACAACTTATCTTTTCAGTTTTTAATTATGCACTTAACCTTATTGCCTTTAAAATAATCAATAGTGCCAATTTCAATCCTTAAAATCAGCAAGTGCTGTCTTCCACTATTAGTATCTTTTGGCTATTCAATCCCAATTAAAATTGTCCCTTAACTTTTCCAAATCCACTAACATTTGTTATTATCTAAGGTTAAACTAACCAAATTACCCCTGTTACCCCTGTTTGAAACTACAGAATGGATCAAAACGAAACAATTCAGACCCTCACAAGTCCGTAGTTCCCAACTAGTTCCTTGTAATACCTAAATCGCAATTAACACACCCTTTTGGAGCCTAAATAATCAACACTAATTCAGCTATAACCAATTACCTATAACTAATAAAAGAGCTAATAAAAGAACTGTCAACTACATAATAAAAATCAAACAAATGCGCAACTAAACTAACAGAATTAAGCCTGAAAAAAAAACTAAACTGTGATGAAAACAGATACCAAATCGACAGAAAAATCAAAAATCATGATTAAACTATCAGAATTAAGCTAAAAACAATTACTAAACTGGAATCAGGAATCAACTCAGAATTAGCTAACAATAACAGACATAATTATATTGAAATTAAACTACCAATTAGAATGATTCGGAAATTAAAACTGCACTTAATTAAACAGATAAAGCAAGAATCAAACTAAAACAAAACTAAAAAAATGAGAAGAAGACTTACTGAAATTCGGACTTCATAGGAAAACCATCCAAAATTGACTTCCGGTTAATATTATACGTCTATTTTGTCAAAAATAGGCCTATAATATTAACTAGAATTCAATCGACTTGAAAATTCTCAAAACAGCTCAGAACCGCATGAACCCTAGATTCAAAATTTGACCATTCTTAATCGGATTCGAGAGATTTTGGTCAGGGATTAGGGGTGAGGATGGTCAGGGGAGTGTATGGTACGAATTTGGGGCCATTTGGACAAAGTAGCGATTTGGGTCTGATTTTTAAATCAAGATTCGAGGGGCTAGGTGTTGATTCGAAGGAAACTATTAGTATGTTTGGAATAAGGAGACGGGGGAGAGTTTATGGTGTTATTTTGGTGGCGTTTGGAGGCGGCGCCGCCGTGGACGGTGGAGATAGCAGTCACAAAATCGAACATTCGAGAAGGTCTGGTATGATTTGAGCCATGGCGATATGGGGCTTGGAAAGAGGAGTTCACGTGGGATCTATGGTGCAAATTTCAGGGGATTTGGCGACTTGCCGCCAGCTGAGGCAATTTTCCGCCGACGGCGTTAGGGTTAGGTTTCTGATTTTGTGAGAGAGATGATACGGAGAGGAGGGGGGGGGGGTGAGGCTATCCGACATTATTATACACATGAGACCCTAGCTTCCTGGCCGTTTGATCAACAAACCTTGACGGCCAAGATTGAGCCATGATTAAACGGGGTCGTTTGGTTTATGTGAGAGACGAACCGGGTAAAGGGTGTTGGGCTGGGTCAGTTTGGGCATGGGTAATTGGTTTGGGCCAGGCGGAATCTATTAAAATCAGCCCAAATTGGGTCTCTAATAAAGGTCACTCTTTTTAATTGCTTTCTCTTTTTATTTTTATTTTAATTTCTTTTCAAAAACTAAAATCCTAAATTAAATTATAGAACCAAATTATCTTTAAAATATAAATTAACTCTTAATAATAATTATCACATAAAGTTAAACACCAATTAAAAAAATAAAATCACACAATTTGGACATTAAAGGCTAAAAATGTAAAGTACATTATTTTTTGATTTTTCATTTTTGTAAAACAAACTTAATTACTACTAATTGTAAAATTAAATTCTAAAATGCAAATGCGATATATTTTTTGTATTTTCATTAATTTAACAAACAAACACGCGCAGACAAATGCGAACAAATGAAGAAAAATAACACAAAATTCATGACAATTGCAAACAAACAAAAACTATTTTATTTTGCATTTTTGGGAGTAATTCTCATATAGGGAAAAAATCATGTGCTCACAGCTGCCCCTCTTTGCCCGAAAATACGAAGAGTTTTCGTGCAAAGATAAAGTGAGCGGATACGAGCGATTTTTGCCCGTTTGAGTACTCCGTGTGAAGCATTTTTTGAAAGGATTTGACCAAACCTTTGCTTCAAAAGGTCTCCTACAGATCCGTGGCTAAAAGAGAATCAGGCCAATGTAGTTCGGGAGTTTTGGTAGCTGGGACTACCGTGGAACTGTGATCTTGCTATTGCTGCTGTCGTTGTTGCTGCTACTGCTTGCTGACCTCCTTATTACACCATGCTAGAAAGAAAATAAGAAGCTAGACTAAACTAGTCTATGAATCACAAAATCTTATCTAGATCTTCAACTTGCTCTTGTGTCTCTTCTTGATTTGTGTCTCTTCCGATGTTTCTTTCTTTCTTTCTGACTTGACTTGTAGTCTTCTCTTGATTTGTCGAACTCAGAATGCTTATTTCCTTCTTGTGAGCTTCGCATTATTTTCCTTCGAAGCTTGGATTGCCTTCTTCCGACCACTGTTGCCTTCCTTCTGATTTCTGAATTTGGATTTATGTTGGGATTTTCTATTGTAACCTTCTGCCTTCTGCCTTCCGGCGGGTTACTGACTTCAAGACTTGAAATGTAAAGACTGAAATATATTAACTGAAGTGTAAAGACTGAAATGTATTCCTCTGTTATACGGGCGGGCTCCCGACTTCAAGACTTAAAATGTAAAAACTAAAATATTTTATTGCCTTCGACTTGTCGTTTGCTTTTTCAAATTCTATCAAGATTTCCCTCCTCCAATTCTTTATTCTTTGAGAAAAGAACCTACGGGAAGGGCTGATTTGCGGATGAGGAATTAGCATACTGACTCGCTTTCATCCTTCCCGTTCATAGACCAAGGGAAACTCTTTTTAGTAAGTATAAAGACTGAAATGTGAAGACTGAAATGTATTCCTCTGTTATATGGGCGGGCTCCCGACTTCAAAACTTGAAATGTAAAGACTGAAATGATTACCATCTTAGGTGAAAGTTTCAACATACTAAGATTTTTTCTGTTATCTTAGGAGAAAGATTCATCGGACTAAGATTTTGACTCTAGGAGATAATTCACCAGACTAGGTCCATTTTGTTGTGATCTTAGGAGAAAGATTCATCGGACTAAGATTTGATATCTTAGGAGAAAATTTCATCGGACTAAGATTTTCATCTCAGGTGAAAGTTTCAACAGACTAAGATTTTCATCTTAGGTGAAAGTTTCAATTGACTAAGATTTTTAGCTTTATCTTAGGTGAAAGATTCATCAGACTAAGATCTTCATCTTAGGTGAAAGTTTCAACAGACTAAGATTTTTTCTTTATCTTAGGTGAAAGATTCATCAGACTAAGATTTTCATCTTAGGTGAAAGTTTCAACAGACTAAGATTTTTAAATTCCGCCCTCGTTTCTTTTTAAATTATACCTTCCCTTCTTTTGTTATCTTACTTGAGACCTTCCAATTGTTGCTTCCCACTTCTTGTGGTCTTATCCGAAAACTTCTAATTGTTGTTTCCCACTTATAACTTTCCAACTATTGTTGTTTATCTTATTTGAGATTTTCCACTTGTGTGCTTTCCACTTCTTCTTATATTATCTGTAACTTTCCAACTATTACTTCCTACTATGGTTATCTTATCTGAGACTTTCCACTTCTTGTTATCTTAGGATAAAAATCCATCGGACTAAGATTTTCTTATCTTGGGAGAAAAATTCCATCGGACCAAGATTTGATATCTTAGGAGAAAATTTCATCGGACTGAGATTTTTATCTTAGGAGGAAATTCCATCGGACCAAGATTTTTTATATATCTTAGGAGAAAATTTCATCGGACTAAGATTGTCTATCTTAGGAGAAAATTCCATCGGACTAAGATTTTTTATTTTGGGAGAAAAATTCCATCGGACCAAGATTTTTTACACAATAGCAAGATAAATAAAAAGGTAAAGATTTGAGAAACTTCCCTTTGTCGGCTCTTTTGTTCTTTTCTTTTCTTTTCTCTTTTTTTTTCAATTTCCCTGTGCTGCTTTGTTTTCTATTATATACAAAGAAAAATTTGTCAGTTTTTTGAAAGTGATGGTCGGTTGTGCCATTCTTGCTGGGAATGATTTCTTCCTTTCCCCGCTATGCTTCGCCCGATTTCAACAACTTTAAAACTGCACTCGTGTTGCCATTGTTCCCCCTGCCTCCTGAACCATTTTCCTTCTCACTTGAATTATCTTTCTTCCGAACTGCTTCCCTTAAAAAAACTCATGTCGTCTTCCCTCGAAACTGCTGGGGATAACACTGCTAGGGAAATTATTCACTTACCTGCTGGAGATAATACTACTGGGGGAATCTCCTTTCTCTCCCCCCCCCCCCTTTTTTTTCCAAAACTGCTTCCTTCAAACTTTTATTTTATCTCAACACTACTGGGGATAAAAATGTTATCAGCTGGGGATAACGCTGTTGAGGATAATGCTGCTGGGGGAATCTTTTTTTTTTTTTAAAACTATGTTATCTTCCTCCTTCAAAACTTGTGTTTCGTTCCTCTGAAAGCTGTTGGGGATAACACTGCCGGGGAATTTTCATTCCTTCAAAACCGGTGCTTTATTCTTCTGAAAACTGCAGGGGGTGACCCTGGCTTTTTGCTTTTTCTAAACACAAGTTTCACCCTTTTGTTTTGTCTGCTGGGGATACAACTTCCTTCTTCCTAAAATGGGTACCCGACCTCAGGAAAATTTTCGAAATGAAAGAAAAATTTTCTGCCCCAATTTGATAATCTTCCTTGTATCATGCCTCTCTGCCATTATTGACATTTACCGTCCCTGTTTCACATCAAAGAAAAATTTGGTCAGTTTAAAATGTGGTGGTTGGTTGTGATACTCCTGTTGGAATGGTTTTTCTTCTTCTCTTTCCCATGATCTGTGTCGTCCGTCTATCTTGAGACTTGGCCGATACCTTCTAACCTTCTTGACGACTCCCTATTCATAAACCTCTCACCGTTGTTTTACACTTTTATTCTATTATCTGACTCAGTATCTTTTCCATGACAGCTAATTCCACTTTGAAGATCCTGTATGTTTCGCTGATAAACCTTTTTCTTCGTTCATCGGTGTTACTGAGAACACCTTTTTTGCTGGGGATATCCCTCTTCTTTTTGTGGCATAGCTCAGGAACTGGAATTTCCCCGACATTTGAGTCTCACATGATTTTCCCCAAATCACGTCCATCGCTCTCTGCGTTGTTCTTTCTTGATTTGTCCACTGGCCTTGGCCTTGAGGTCTATAACCTTTGATTTCTGCGGGGGATATCCTTCTTGACACTGGTCCATCCTTTTGTCAATCTCATCTTGCTGGGGATATCCTTTTTGACACTGGCCTTGCGCTTGTTCCTCCCTGACTCATACCACTTGGATGTACTAGTCAGATCTCGTTTTGCATAATTGGAAAGCTGATGGCAGATTTTGAAGTCATTTCTCACTTGTTTTGACCAAACAGACTCTGTTGGGGAATTTTTCGATGAAAGGAGAAAGATAAAAGGAACAAAAATAAAAGACAAAGGAAAAGGTATGACTCTCTAACAAGAAAAAAAAATAAAAACCTATCAAACGCGGATACCAACTCTAATGATCATGACATGTACATGTGGCCTATCCTCCATCGTTAATCGTCTTTCATACTCTTCGTCTGGTGACTTCCCATCTGATTCTCAATCTTTATTCGACTTGTAGCGCCAGAAGGGTTTTCACTATCAAGCCTCTCTCATTTTGGCTCTTCTCTCAACTCACAGTCGTCTCAAGGTGCCCGTGAAGGTTTTCGCCAATAAGTCTCTCTCATTTGTATTACTTTTCAGCTGGGGATTGGGGTGTTACCAATAAGACTCTTTTCTGCAAGGGACTAGAGTCTTTTCTGCTAGGGGTCGGAGTGTTATGTTCTGATAAGACTCTCTCATTTGCCTGACTTGGCCTCTTTTGAAGATTGGTCAAAAGGTCTTTCTTTGGACCGTAACGTGGGATTTTGGATGGGGATAGAAAGAAAGGGTATTAAAGGCTCAAAACAAAACAACCTGGGTTTAAAATTACAACCTTTAGAACTAGATTTATTTATAATAAACACAACTTTTGCCCCAGTTTCTTGCTTGGGGATCCTTTGATTTTTGTTACACTATGACCGAGCCGTGAAGCGCCTACATATCCTCTTTGAGGAATCAGGTCAAACGTAGTTCACCCAATACCTCGTTGTTCTAGTTTTCCTTTTCATTTTTTTTTCTTTTTCTTTATCTCTTTCTTTTCTTTTTGTTGTTTTTGTTGTTTTTTCTTCTTTTTTTTCTTTTTCTTTATCTTCCATGTTTGTGTTTCTAATTTTTTGCTACTGATTCCGAAGGAGGGTATGCGAGAAATCAAATAAGCCTCAAAGGGGTAACGAAGGATAAAATGTTTGGATAGCAGAACAAAATATCTTCGTCATTCCAATCTTCAAAACATACCAAGTGCAAACAACACGATTAACATCTATCATATCTTTAAAGCACTATTGGGCAACACTCTCATTTTCATTACCACAAACGACCCCCATGTCAACATGGCCAACTTGCCTTTAGCGGTTTTCTTTTTACTTGCCCCAGTTTCACATGACTCGGGCTTCAAATAATCTCAAACCATTTTTATTTCCTTTAAATGTCCCGATCACCTCCCAATGGTTTTACGATTAACTTTTAAGATTATGCCCAAACTGTGCGCGCATGTCATATCACTAGAATCGGTATTGAACAAAAGACACAACAAAAGGATAAAAGAACTAAACAAAGAAGACTAGAAATAATAAAAGAACAAAATTTGCATTAGATTAACGGTGAAATAGTTCGAATAGCAAAACAAACAAAAACAAACCAGAGTACAATCCCCAAAACAAACCTGGATAAAACTAAGCAAATCGCTATGTCAAAAATGGAAGGATAAGAGGGTTTGACACAAGACAATATCCGGATCATAACCCTAAAATAACCCGGAAAAACAGAAATGACCACAAAATAAACCACCAAAAGCTCTACTCCAACTGACCAAGGAATGGAGCGTCTTCCTAATTACCAAGCACGACATCTTAGCCACTGAGCTTCGCTTCAACTTTGCCAAGACCACTATCTGCTTCAACATTTTCAGCTTTAGTCGATACATCCCCAAGAGGATTCACGTGCTCCCTGTCACTGTCATTGATCACAATCACCCCTTCTTGAATAATTCTTTCTATTTCTCTTTTCAAATCCCGACAACTTTCCATATTGTGCCCCCGAGCATTGGAGTGGTATTCACACCTTTTAGATGGGTCAAAGCTTCTTGCACGTCGGTCCACCTGATTTGGAGGAATGGGTGCAATCAGGTCATGTTGCTTTAACTTCTCAAATAAGCTTGCATAGGACTCTCGTATTGGTGTAAAACTATCCTTCAGCTTTTGGTCCCTTTTATACCCCTGGCTTGGATGTGGGTTAGAAGGTATTTGGAAATTTTGCGGAGGCTGGTGGAGATTTTGTGATGTTCGCGCTCGATTTCTTGGGCGTTTTGATGGCTGGACATCATACTAGGGTGGATCAACGGAGTATGGTGGGTTCTGAAGTGGAGAGTCATGAAAAGATTGACGAGGCTGCGCATACCTTCGAGGTGTTCTTCTCGGACCTCTTATTGACCCTGATATCATCATGATTTCTTCATCCCTCCCATTCGTGTCACCAGATTCAATTTGGGCAGCCTGAGATGCAGCTTTGAGAGCCACTTGACTTATAATCGTGCCTGTCTTAAGACTGTTCTCCACCATTTCTCCCATTTTGATTGCTTCCATGAAGGATTTGCCAACTGCGGACATTATATTTTGAAAGTAATCCGGCTCTTGAGCCTGAAGGAAGACAATGATTAACTCGTTATCATCCATGGGTGGCTTAGCTCGAGCTGCTTGCTCTCTCCATTTAATGTCATATTCCCTGAAACTCACTTGGTTTCTTCTTCAGGTTTGCAAGGGAAATGCAGTTTGGGACAATGTCGATGCTGTATTGGAACTGTTTGACAAAGGCCTGTACCATGTCGTTCCAAGCGTACCAGCAAGATGTGTCTTGATCCAAAAACCATTCAGATGCTACTCCCGTAAGGCTTTCCCTAAAATAAGCTATTAGTAATTCTTCATTTCTCCCCCACACCTCTTAGTCGAATACCTTTTCAAGTGGGCCATAGGGTTTCCATGTCCATCGTATTTTTCAAATTTGGGAAGCTTGAAACCAGGCGGCAATTGGACATCGGGGAATATAAATAGATCTCTGAACGCAACGCTCTCTTGACCTGCCAACCCTTGCATGTTTTTCAACTGTTGTTCTATTCCTTTCACTCTTTGGGTTATTTGCTCCTGTATCATCTTTCGGGCAGGCTTCTCGACTTTTGCCGGAGGATCAAACGAATGTGAGTAGTGTTCTTGTTGTGTAGTAGATTGTGACTTGGGACGGGGATCTCCTCGACCATTGGCCCATGCTTGACATGTTTCAGTCATTTTCTGTTTCGGTATTCTATTTTCCTCGAACACCGTAGACTCTAGTTGAACTCTCTGACCCTGAGTCTCCTGAGCACTGGTAACAGCTTCGATGTCAGTTATCATTTTTCCTTGGATCTTGTATTTCGAGCTTACCACAAACCTACCACCTCAACTTTCTTCACAATTCAAAACAAAACATGTTAGAATGGACTTCAGTCGGTCCTTATTATTATCAATATTTTTTTTTTCATTTCATCATTTTTTTATTATATAGTTGTCGTCAAATCTTATGGAGATTGCCTACGTATCATGACCCCGCATGAATCAGACCGTGCGTAGTTCTGGCAAATGAAAGGTAAACAACAATTGAAATTTTCAATTTTCATAATAAAACAGACTGGGTTTCAAAGTTTTAAAGATAACCTACAAACTCGAAAATCAAACAACCCACATATTCTAATCAAAAGAATTACAAACTCAAAAACAAACGGCCAGCTTCCTTTCCCTGTTTGCCAATTTCAACCAAATGACTATTTTTGCAAACGTGGCCCCTTCCCAATTTCTCATGAATTTTGAGGCCGGGGAGGATCTATTTTATGACACATTTACAAACTTGTCTGTTCTTTTACGAAAACAACCTTTTGACAACTGAAAGATACTCTAAGGCTATCTCGGCAAGAACGGTTTAAGACGCCGCCGAAGCTAGATCGGCTTATTTTGACCCAAAAAAATCCAAACGGTATTCTCATGACCAATGACTCTTTTCCTTTTTTTCAAATTAAAATAAAAGACCTGGTTCCGCAAACACGGCCTTTCAGCACCTCGGGGACGAAGATTTTAAGGCTGTGTTAGCTAACCGACCAAAATCTTAAAAATGACCAAAGGTGGCTATTTATGCAAAATCAGCCTTCCGGCGTCCCTCTCGGGAACATTCGGCTATTTTCAACAAAACGGCATGACCCGACTTATTTATGATTCTTTTTTTTTCGAATTAAAATAAAAGCCCCGGTATTATAAACATGGCCTTTCAGCGCCTCAGGGACGAAAATTTTAAGGCTGTGTGGGTCAACTGGCCTGAATCTAAAAAATGACCCAAAGGTGGCTATTTATGCAAAGTCAGCCTTCCGGTGTCCCTTTCAGGACCATTCGGCTATATTTGACAAAACGGCATCACTCAACTTAATTATGACGAAAATTAAAATTTTGACATTTTTTGGCCATTTTTGCAAAAGGGGATGTTGGACCCGATGAGGGTTGCCTACGTATCTCATATCCAATGAGAATCAAACCGGCGTAGTTCGGCAAAGAAAATAAACTAAATTTGAAAACAAAACATTTTTCCAAGCAAAACGAACTATTTTTTGAAGACTATTTTTCTTTTTTTTTTTCAAATCATTGGCAACTAAAACGAATTATTTTTTTTTCATTTTAAAACACATAAACTATTTTTTAAAAACCAAATCACATTTTTTTTCTTTATTAGCAAATAAAGCAGACTGTTTTGAAAATATTTTTTTCTTTTTTCAGTGGAAAATAAAACAACTATTTTGAAAAATAAAACTCTTTTTTTTTTCATTTTTCTCAAAATTTGGTAAAGTCTCGGCACTACTTGGACATTTGTATTTTCAAAATAGGTGATTAACTCCCTTACCCTCTACACTGCTATCTCTTTCTTTTTTTTTTAATTTTTTCCAATATTCAAAAGTTGGTCAGCATGCAAGTCCGAAGCAATTAAATGCACAGGTAGCAAGTAAGATGCATCAGGATGGTCTTTTTCACTTCAGGTACACCTGTCCTAGACAGACTCAAAGTCAAATGCACATGATGTAAACAAACGTTCCTACTAGGGATCCGGCATGAGGTTTTGTTATTCTAGGTTTAAAACCTGGGTTTATTGTTCTAGACATGGCTTACCCGAGCGGACAGCTCGAGTCGAGGGGAGGGGGCAGCGTACCGGGGATACAGAAGCTCCGCCGGCTTAGCAACTTATCCGAACCTCGTTCCAAATGGGAAAAGACTCTAAACAGAAGAGAAGTCACATGAAGTGCACCCTTCTCCATGATGTAGAAGACTCAGAGAGAAGATGAGTTTCGTGGCAGTTTATATACAATTCATAAAATATCAAAGAGATAATAGCAACACTTAGCACATTAGGCCCAAACATGTAACAAAAATCAGATAATATACAAGCCAAATACAACAAATATACCAAGCTTGAATTCTAAACCCTGAACCAAAAGTTCTGGGTTTCCATCCCCAGCGGAGTCGCCAGAGCTGTCACACCTCCTTTTTACCTATTACACCCCCGGAAGGGTGTAATAAAGGGTGAATCCCAAATCGAGGAAAAAGTTGACTCCGTACTACAGTCTACGAACCAGAAATCTGAATAAGGAATTCTGTTAACCCGGGAGAAATTGTTAGGCATTCCCGAGTTCCGTGGTTCTAGCACGGCCGCTCAACTATCATATTTGGCTTGTTTATCTGATTTTATAACATGCTTTAACTTATGTGCAAATTTTAAATTTTAACCGCTTTTATTAATTTTTAAAGAATATTGAACGTCGTTTAAAACATGTCTTTGGATCTCGTCAAATGAAATGCACCCGCGATCCGGAACACATTTTATTCAACGTTTTGGGATTTGATTTGGGTCGCATGAAATGCACACCCGAGTTTAGGGAGGTAATATTATTAGAATCGCGCCTAAAGTGACTAACGCGTTATTTATTTTAGGGAAAACCGTAAAATTCATTAAACGGCTCGTCTCGAAATCTAAGTATTTTAATTCAACCATTTATTGAGGGCCCCGCAGATTGTGCATTTTATTTGGCCAGGCTCGTCTCATTTTTTATTTAAAGTCCCATCCTAAAGTAAACTAAGATTTTTCTATATTATTTGTTTCTAATAAATAAATGAAAAAATGAAAGAAAAAGAAATTAGTTAATATTATAAAATTCGGGCTTCAAGTTCAAGTCCGGATCCAAACAAAAGAGAGCGCCTTTTAGTTTGAACCCGCTACCTAACTTAAAACCCATAGTAGGCCATTTGAATGCTATCAAGCCAATTGCCAAAAGAGCCCAAGCCATATGACATGTACGCTTTGGACAAAGATCCTAATAGCCACAAACATTGGGCCTGGGAGTAGCCCAAACCAGTCAAAACAGGTCAAGCCAAGAGATCAGAGGATCAAATTTATAAGGCCGTGCAAGCCAACAATTACTTAAACATTTGCACACCTAAGGTTATCCCAACTTTTATGATTGTATTTACCAAATAGCAATAAAGTTCAATAGCATATACTTATTCAAATTAATAACTTCATTCATGTCCGATTATCCAACAGCCAATTTGTTTAAGTGGTGAGTTGATGATGCCTGGTCGTTCAAACGAGTTGCTGATATTAATTACCAATCTATACTATCACAACCCATGTTGAAATAAGGAATTCAATGAAACGGAAGAGTTGACATTAATAACTAATCTGTTGACATTAACTAATGCAATATGAAAATTTTCTTGAAGTATATGTTTAGCTCAAAATCAAAATTGGATGTGGCCATCACACACTGGTAACCTCAAACTGTTTTTGACTTTAAATTTCTTTAACAGAAAAATGCTAAACTAAGATGAGTGTTAGCTATACTAAAGTTATTGCTAAATAGCTACAAGTTAAAATAATCCATGACAGTCCAATACGAGTTTAAACAGTACAAATCAGAAGAGATACTGTTAATTAAACAATCCTAGTTCAGCACAATCCACATGAACTGAAATTAGAAAATTATACAATATTGAGCTGATTGTAACTACAAGCATTCACATGAGCATAGACTTGGAATACTACTTCATTTTCATTCCAATCGAAGGTTACATCGGTGTGAGTTCGAATGTGTACCTGGAAGTGTAATGAAAATTGAAAGAGAGGATAGTCAGCAACAATTTAGCTACAACTAGAATCCAGCAACAATAACAAAACCAATTTGAACCAAAATCACTTCACGCAAAACCCAGGTATACTTCACAGAGACCCAACACCAAATAGCTAACCAAAATGACTCAATTAAGAACCAAACTCACTCGAAAGTCAATAAGCAAAACTTTCAAAACCAGTTTTCTAACACCCATATTCAACATATTCTAAACCATGAAATGCATCAGAAAGTATTCGAATTTGCAAATTTCAAGACATCAAAGAAAAGGGAAAAGAACTTAATCAAACAGTGAGCTTCAACTGTATCTTTATCGGATTTTTCTCATCGATTAGGTCTATTCTCTCAGTCTGTTCTCTCCATGTGTTCTTATTTCTCTCTTCTTTTCTTAAAGAATGTCTAAAACTCTATATGTTTTTCCCCTTTAACTCTCAAAGCTGACCAGACCACTGAAATCTTCCTCCTCTTGTGTTCTGCCTCCCTTTTATTCTGATTTCCAGCTCTCCAAAGTGGGCATTCCACTAGTGCATTTTTGCCACTAACAACTTATCTTTTCAGTTTTTAATTATGCACTTAACTTTATTGCCTTTAAAATAATCAATAATGCCCATTTCAATCCTTAAAATCAGCAAGTGTTGTCTTCCACTATTAGTATCTTTTGGCTATACAATCCCAATCAAAATTGTCCCTTAACTTTTCCAAATCCACTAACACTTGTTATTATCTAAGGTTAAACTAACCAAATTACCCCTATTACCCCTGTTTGAAACTAAAGAATGGATCAAAACAAAATAATTCAGACCCTCACAAGTCCGTAGTTCCCAACTAGTTCCTTGCAATACCTAAGTCGCAATTAACACACCCTTTTGGAGCCTAATTAATCAACACTAATTCAGCTATAACCAATCACCTATAACTAATAAAAGAGCTAATAAAAGAACTATCAACTACAGAATAAAAATCAAACAAATGCGTAACCAAACTAACAGAATTAAGCCTGAAAAAAATGAAAAAATATATACTAAACTATGATGAAAACAGATACCAAATCGACAGAAAAATCAAAAATCATGATTAAACTATCAGAATTAAGCTAAAAATAATTACTAAACTGGAATCAGGAATCAACTTAGAATTAGCTAATAATAACAGATAGAATTATATTGAAATTAAACTACCAATTAGAATGATTCGAAAATTAAAACTGCACTTAATTAAACAGATAAAGCAAGAATCAAACTAAAACAAAACTAAAAAAAATGAGAGGAAGACTTACTGAAATTCGGACTTCATAGGAAAACCATCCAAAATTGACTTCCAGTTAATATTATACGTCTATTTTGTCAAAATAGGCCTATAATATTAACTAGAATTTAATCGACTTGAAAATTCTCAAAACAACCCAGAACCGCATGAACCCTAGATTCAAAATTTGACCATTCTTAATCGGATTCGAGGGATTTTGGTCAGGAATTAGGGGTGAGGATGGTCAGGGGAGTGTATGGTACGAATTTGGGGCCATTTGGACAAAGTAGCGATTTGGGTCTGATTTTTAAATCAAGATTCAAGAGGCTAGGCGTTGATTCGAAGGAAACTATTGGTATGTTTGGAATGAGGAGACAGGGGAGAGTTTATGGTGTTATTTTGGTGGCGTTTGTAGGCGGCGCCGCCGTGGGCGGTGGAGATGGCAGTCACAAAATCGAACATTCGAGAAGGTATGGTATGATTTGAGCCATGGCGATATGGGGCTTGGAAAGAGGAGTTCACGTGGGATCTATGGTGCAAATTTTAGGGGATTTGGCAACTTGCCGCCGGCGGAGGCGATTTTCGACCGACGGCGTTAGGGTTGGGTTTCTGATTTTGTGAGAGAGATGGTACAGGGTGGGTGAGGCTATCCGACATTATTATACCCATGAGACCCTAGCTTCCTGGCCATTTGATCAACAAACCTCGACGGCCAGGATTGAGCATGATTAAATTGGGTTGTTTGGTTTATGTGAGAGACGGACCGGGTAAAGGGTGTTGGGCTGGGTCAGTTTGGGCATGGGTAATTGGTTTGGTCCAGGTGGAATCTATTAAAATCGGCCCAAATTGGGTCTCTAATAAAGGTCACTCTTTTTAATTGCTTTCTCTTTTTATTTTTTTTAATTTCTTTTCCAAAACTAAATTCCTAAAAATCCTAAATTAAATTATAGAACCAAATTATCTTAAAAATACGAATTAACTCTTAATAATAATTATCACATAAAGTTAAACACCAATTAAAAAAATAAAATCACAAATGGACATTAAAGGCTAAAAATGTAAAGTACATTATTTTTTGATTTTTCGTTTTTGTAAAACAAAAGTAATTACTACTAATTGTAAAATTAAATTCTAAAATGCAAATGCGACATATTTTTTGTATTTTTATTAATTTAACAAACAAACACGCGCAGACAAATGCGAACAAATAAAGAAAAATAACACAAAATTCATAACAATTGCAAACAAACAAAAACTATTTTATTTTGCATTTTTTGGGAGTAATTCTCATATAGGGAAAAAATCATGTTCTCACAATGACCTTTAACTCTGATTTAGCCAAAAGATACTATGTATGATTTTCATTGGTTTATTCTTGATTGCTTGTATTTGACATTACTTTGAAGACTGGAATGACGAAGGCAATTTGTTCTGCTATCTAAACACTTTACCCTTTGGTTTCCCTTTGAGCCTTATCTATTTTTATTTCATACCCCTCTTTTGGAATCAATAACGAAAAGGAAAGAAAACGGGAAAAAAAGAAAAAAATATATATAACAATAAGTGAAAAAGAAAAATTGTAACAAGGAAAATAGGGTGAACTACGTTTGACCTGATTCCTCTTAAGGATACGTAGGCAGCTTCACGACTCGGTCATAGGGAAATAAAAATCGAAAGATCCCCAAGCAAGAAACTGGGGCAGAAGTTTTGAAATTTGGTTCCAAAAGTTATAATTCTAACCCATTGAATTTGGTTGAGCTTTTGATACCCTTTTTCTTTCCAACCATATCCAAGAATACATATTAATGTCCAAAGAAAGACCTCCCGATCAGTCTTCGAGAGGTGCCAAGTCAAGCAAGTAAAGATGATTCATACCAGGGGCAACATCCCGATGTAAAAAAAAAAATAAAAAAATGAGAGAGTCTTATCGGTGAAAACCCACAAGGGCACTGTAAGGCGACGAAGAATGAGAGAAATGGGAGAGTCTTGGTGGTGAAGACCCTCGAACGACACTATAAGGCATTGAAAGCTAAGAAAAATCCAAATAATGAGAGAGTCTTATTGGTGAAAACCTTCACAGGCACCATAAGGCGGCGAGGAATAGAAGGGTCAAATGAGATAAGGTTGATGGCAGAGATCCGTCGAGGCATCGAATAGAACAAAGATGATGATTCAGCAAAAAATTGGGTTGTGGAAATCTTGAAGCGCGAAGAAAGACAATTGGAAATTGATAGAATTGAATAGACTGGGTTGATCCAAAATTCACAACATCATCATTGGGATCCCATTCAGATAAGTCTTTTTCTTTCCTCAAACGATCTTCTAAAGGAAGATTTTCTCTTTTATTTTTGTGTTTTGAAATCATCACATTTCTTTTCTCTTGGCTAAGGCTTTTTCAATGATAATTTGGTTCTAAGAAGGAATTTCAAAGCTTACTACCAGTTTCCAGTATGGTGCAAAGCGAAGTACGGCTAGGACGGGCCGGCGATAATGTGATGGGACATAAAAGGCGTCATTGGAAACCCAAATAATGGAATGGTCTAAGATTTCGTGAAAGGAATGGGATCAGATAAGAAATACTAGAAGTGGAAAGCAACAGTTGGGAAGTTTGTGGATAAGGAGTAGTCCGAGGGTCAAAAATTCTCGACCGAGGTCAAGGCAGTCGGACAAAACCAAGTATAGAAAGGAGAGAAGGGAAAACCATCCCCAGTAGGAGTATCACAACCAATCACCACACCCTAAACTGACCAGATTTTTCCGTGTTTTGAAACAGGGGAAGGAAATATTGTTGATGGCGGAGAAAATTTTCCGCGAAAGAAGAGCAAGTACCCAAAAGCCACCAAACTGGGGCAGAAAATTTTCTTTGTTTTGTCAAGTTTTGGAAATCAGGCGCCCACCTGGAGAACAATGGAATACAATTCAAGTTTTGGAAATCAGGCGCCCACCTGGAGAACAATGGAATACAATTCAAGTTTTGGAAATCAGGCGCCCACCTGGAGAACAAGGGAATACAATTCAAGTTTTTGGAAATCAGGCACCCACTTGGAGAACAAGGGAGTATAATTTAAGTTTTACATTTCACATTCTTATTGATATTTAGTGATAAGATTTATATAACACTCACAGATGCACTCAGCTATCAAACTGGGGCAGAAAATTCCTTTTGTTTTGTTTGTTTTTAAAGTCAGGCGTCCACCTGGAGAACAAGGAACAAAAGTTGAAGATAGTTGAAATCAGGCGTCCACCTGGAGAACAAGGAACAATAGTTGAAGATAGTTAGAGTCAGGCGTCCACCTGGAGAACAAGGAACAATAGTTGAAGATAGTTGAAGTCAGGCGTCCACCTGGAGAACAAGGAACAATAGTTGAAGATAGTTGAAGTCAGGCGTCCACCTGGAGAACAAGGAACAATAGTTGAAGATTTTGAAGTCAGGCGTCTACCTGGAGAACAAGGAACAATAGTTAAAGATAGTTGAAGTCATGCATCCACCTGGAGAACAAGGAACAATAGTTGAAGATTTTGAAGTCAAGCGTCCACCTGGAGAACAAGGAACAATAGTTAAAGATAGTTGAAGTCAACCGTCCACCTGGAGAACAAGGAACAATAGTTGTAGATTTTGAAGTCAGGCATCCACCTGGAGAACAAGGAGCAATAGTTGAAGATAGTTGAAGTCAGGCGTCCACCTGGAGAACAAGGAACAATAGTTGAAGATAGTTGAAGTCAGGCGTCCACCTGGAGAACAAGGAACAATAGTTGAAGATAGTTGAAGTCAGGCGTCCACCTGGAGAACAAGGAACAATAGTTGAAGGTTTTTGAAGTCAGGCGTCCACCTAGAGAACAAGGAACAATAGTTGCAGATTTTGAAGTCAGGCGTCCACCTGGAGAACAAGGAACAATAGTTGTAGATGTTAAAGTAAGGCACCCACTTGGAAAACCAAGGGAAGGCAACAATGGTCAAAGGAAGACAATTCAAGTTTTCGAAAAGAAAACAAGTTGAGTTTCACAGGAAGAGAAGAAGCAGTTTAGGATCAACAATCAGGTATCCACCTGATGAAAGAAAGAGCATCTCAAGAATTCGATGCAAGACAACAACAAAGAAATTTCAGAGGAAATACAAATCAGCAAGGCAACAACAGTCGCAGGAACAAGTTTGAAAACAAATCTTTGTAATTCATAGACTACAACTTAGCCTAGCGTTTTTATTTTTCTTTTAGCACGGTGTAATAAGGAGGTCAGTAAGCAGCATCAGCAGCACTAGCAATGAAATCACAGCTTCATGGTAGTCCCAGCTACCAAAACTTCCCGAACTATATTGACCTGATTCCTTTTTAGCCAAGGATATGTAGGAAACCTTTGAAGCAGAGGTTCAGTCAAATATTTTAAAAACGCTTCACACGGAGTATTCAAACGGACAAAAATCGCTCGGATCCGCTCACTTTATCTTTGCACGAAAACTCTTCATGTTTTCGGACAAAGAGGGGCAGCTGTGAGCACGTGGTTTTTGCCTTACACGAATTACTCCCAAAAAACTCAAAATAAAATAATTTTTCCTTTGTATGCAATTTTGTGAATTTCTGTGATATTTTCAACTATTGTTTTCATTTGTGTGTGTACGCATATCTGTGTAAATTAATGGAAAGATACAAAAAATATAGCATTTGCATTTAGGATTTAATTTTATAATTTTGAGTCAAATAGTAAATTATTCATTTTACAGTAATTGGAAAATCATAAAAAAATAGCGTATTTTGCATTTTTAGCGTTTAGTGTTAAACTTTGTGATTTTTCTTATAATCTGGTATTTGATTATGTGTGATAATTATTATTAGAGATTAATTAGTATTTTTGTATAATTTGGATAAAGATTGATTTAGGGTTGTATTTTTATTTTAATTAGAATTACTTAGAAAATAAAAAGAAAAGGAAAAGAATTTGATAAAGAGAGGAAAAATCAGAATTGGGCCAATTCTTCAAGCCCAAACCTTTTGCCCCAATTCGAGCCCAGACCAAGCCCCAATCCGGTCCATTTCTAGCCTCATCCAAATGATGTCGTTTCAGGCCTTGTAATCTAGACCGTAGAATCAGTTTGATCGAACAGTCCAGACTCTCGATCGTTACCCGCCTCACCCATTACCCGACCCCGACCCATTTGCATTTGAGACTGATCCGGTCTCTAGCATGTCCAAACGTCGTCGTTCCGTTGAGTTAAGTGATCCAAATCGTTGATCTTGTTTGATCGAACGGTTTGGATTCAATTACACCCCCAGTATATAATTACCCACGCAGACCCCGCCCCCCTTCAGAACTCCCCCATACCGTCTCTCACAAACTTCAGAGACCAGCCTCCCTCTCCGCCTTCCACCGCCTTACTTCGCCCACCGAAAATTGCCTCACGGCGGTTCCGGTGGCCCAATGGCCTCCAAAATTACACCTCAGAATCCCCTTCGCCTCCTCATCCAAAATCCCCAAACCGTTTCTTTTGAATCATAGCCAAACCCGTCGAATCTTCGATTGAAATTTGAACCCCAAACCCTAGTTCACCCAATCCCCCATCTTTGCACCATAGAACCACCCCAAGTCCCTATTTCTAAGTCCTAGGTTAGTTTCCTTCGAATCCTACCCTAGCTTCTCAAATTTTCGATCGAAAATGAAACCCTAAAATCCCAAAAAATGCCCAGATAGAAGTCTCGTCAACTGCTTTTGCCTATTTCGACTTTATTTGTGTATTCTTGCTGAGGACACACGAATAATATCAAATTGGGCCAAAATTGGAAGATTTCTGGAAAATTCAGGCTGTGTTTTCTACTGGTCCGATTTTAGGTATTTCTGCTTCACTTTCCATTTATTTTTTGTTTCGTTTTGTTCTAATTCTACCCCTTTCTTCTAAAATTTTGTTGGTTTTGTTTGATTTGTGTATCCTGTTTGAATAGTTTTTATTTAGGCCATCATTTCTAATTCTTATAGTCGAATAATTAGATGTGTTTGATTAGATAATATAGTTTATTTATAGCTCGTTATTTAGTTTGAAAGAAAAAATCAGTCATTTAGGTTGCTCGTTTAATTCTAAAATTATTCGAGTATTATGTCGTTCTGCCCTCCATGTTAGCTAGGATTAGTTATATTATCAGCTGATGGACACTCAGGATTAAAATAAGGCTTGCCCATCCTACTGAATTAACAAATGGGAAAAAAGAGGGTCAGTGGTGCCAAGAACACCCTGTTTAGCACTCGTACGGCTGGAAAGTAGGTAACATTGGGGGGGGGGGACAAAAAACTAAAATACACTGCCTGGAAAAGAACATGGAAAGGGATAGAAGATTAAAAATACCGGTAAAAGAAGAAATTAAGAGGTATAAAATAGGCAGAACATTGATAGATTTTGGGGAGAGACATGGAAACCCTAAAAAATAGAGAGAAAATTGAGAGCATTAAGTGAGAAAAAAAAGAGATATACTGAGATACAAACTAAGATAAACACGGATATATACACAGAGGAAGACCATTCTATTGTTCGATTGAAGTTTTTCAGTGATTAAGAATTATTTCAAAACCTCTGAAACAATTTCAACTCACCTGAGTGAGAAAGGTTTAGAATTAGTCTTCAAATTGATTTAAAGTCTGTATGAGATATTGCTGTTTTGGGGCTTTGGTTTGACATCATTATAGTGTAGTTCATCTTTACTGCTTTAAAATTGGTTTCTTTCCCGGAAATCCACAGTTCCATTGGTTTGGGGGTTGAAGTTGGTTGGTTTTGGTTTTTGAGTTTGGGCTATTTAGTTGCTGGATTTTGAAGTTGTTCTTCTAGTCNGATTTTAGGTATTTCTGCTTCACTTTCCATTTATTTTTTGTTTCGTTTTGTTCTAATTCTACCCCTTTCTTCTAAAATTTTGTTGGTTTTGTTTGATTTGTGTATCCTGTTTGAATAGTTTTTATTTAGGCCATCATTTCTAATTCTTATAGTCGAATAATTAGATGTGTTTGATTAGATAATATAGTTTATTTATAGCTCGTTATTTAGTTTGAAAGAAAAAATCAGTCATTTAGGTTGCTCGTTTAATTCTAAAATTATTCGAGTATTATGTCGTTCTGCCCTCCATGTTAGCTAGGATTAGTTATATTATCAGCTGATGGACACTCAGGATTAAAATAAGGCTTGCCCATCCTACTGAATTAACAAATGGGAAAAAAGAGGGTCAGTGGTGCCAAGAACACCCTGTTTAGCACTCGTACGGCTGGAAAGTAGGTAACATTGGGGGGGGGGGGACAAAAAACTAAAATACACTGCCTGGAAAAGAACATGGAAAGGGATAGAAGATTAAAAATACCGGTAAAAGAAGAAATTAAGAGGTATAAAATAGGCAGAACATTGATAGATTTTGGGGAGAGACATGGAAACCCTAAAAAATAGAGAGAAAATTGAGAGCATTAAGTGAGAAAAAAAAGAGATATACTGAGATACAAACTAAGATAAACACGGATATATACACAGAGGAAGACCATTCTATTGTTCGATTGAAGTTTTTCAGTGATTAAGAATTATTTCAAAACCTCTGAAACAATTTCAACTCACCTGAGTGAGAAAGGTTTAGAATTAGTCTTCAAATTGATTTAAAGTCTGTATGAGATATTGCTGTTTTGGGGCTTTGGTTTGACATCATTATAGTGTAGTTCATCTTTACTGCTTTAAAATTGGTTTCTTTCCCGGAAATCCACAGTTCCATTGGTTTGGGGGTTGAAGTTGGTTGGTTTTGGTTTTTGAGTTTGGGCTATTTAGTTGCTGGATTTTGAAGTTGTTCTTCTAGTCTATTTGCATCATTTTCTGGTTGGAGAAACTGGCTATTTACTGCTGATTCTGTTGCTGTTAGTTGTTGATCCCTCACCTCTTTTCCTTTTCATTTCTAGGTACTATATCTTGAGCTCTACTAAACATGTGAGGTCAGATTTGATATATGAAATGAAAGATAGAGATTCAGAACATAGTTTCAACTGGTGCTGCATTTCTTTTATTTAACATTATATTACAGCCAGTTCATTTCTTAGATAGTTTTTGTGTGATTTAAGGATTCTTCATCATTTGTTATAGTAAAAGTTCATTTGAGCCAGGAAAGGCATGAACTTTGTTGAAACTGATGGGTGTTTAATTCAAGAATATTCCATGTAAAATATGGATCAACTGAATCCATGTGAATTTGTTAAGCTAGGAATTATTCAAGGCATCAGTTGTTTGTTTTCTGTATGAATTGTGATGCAAATCATGATGAGAATTAGCTCTGATTCCCATGTTAAGGTTGTTAGTAAACTCATACTGATACGTCTATGATAGGCTGGTAAATGCATTTAGTGTAAGGTAAATTCAGCTTCTTAGTGTTTACTAGATTAGTTCACAGAATTGCTGTTGTGTTCAGAATTTCTCCTGGTTGCTTAGTTGTGTACTTTGGAAGCTAAGTATACGATTATGTGTATGACTCGTGAATTTTAATTGATTGGCATATGGTCATTTTGGGCTAATTACTAACTGAGCATTCATGGTCATTTTGAATTAAGTCTAGACCAATTCTCATGTTTTAAATCAATTCGGGGTCGTTCAATATTGTGCTTGGATGTTGTTTGTGCTGCTGCAGGGATTCGTCCTTGAGTCCCTGGCCTGCCAATGTATAACAGTTACTGGGTTGGGCCTTCTTTTGGGCCTGGCTCAGTCCACTTCAGAAAGTTAAGCCAGTGCCCTTTACACCGTGTCCTGGGCTCCCTTTTGAACCTAGAATTGACACAAGAATGGAACCCACATCAATACTGAGATTATGCATCATTTTTCTTTTTGGATTAGGCATTCTTTGAATTTGGCTTAAAACGTTGGCTAGAATTCATGGCTAAATAGACTAATGGTTTTAAATTTTAAAGGAAAAGGGGCGTTTGTTGATTATTACGTTTTAACCCGTATTCTGATATAACGCTTCAGAATTCTTTTTTTTGAGTTTCTTTGAATAACTAAGGCGTGTCATAAATAAAAGGAGATCACATAGTGTTTGAATCTTGCAATTTAATTTAGAAATCATTTAATTGGAATAATGCAAAGTGCACCATAAAAAAGGGAATGACAATTGCATGGCCCTCGCTTTATTTAGTCGTGAATTGATCCTTAGATCCCGAAGCATGCCATTTAGCTAAATTCCATGGCTCCCGCAAAGATTAACAACGGGTTAGTTGTTTTGGGCGCGTTCTTTAATAATTTTACCTTCCTAAACTTGGGCGTGCATTTCATGCAACCCAAATTCAAATCCCAAAACGTTGAATAGGACGTGTTTCGTATTGCGGGTGCATTTCATGTGACGTGATCCAAAGACTTGTTTTAAACAATGTTCAACATTCTTTAAAATTAATTGAAAGCGATAGATAATTTAAAATTACACATAGGTTCAAACTATATTAAAATCAGATAAATAAGCTAAATATGACAGTTGAGCGACCGTGCTAGAACCACGAAACCCGAGAATGCCTAACACCTTCTCTCGGGTTAACAGAATTCCTTACCCAGATTTCTACTTCGCGTACTTTTAAACATAGTCATTCTTTTCCTCGATTAGGGATTCAACCGGTGACTTGGGACATCATAAATCTCCCAAGTGGAGATTCTGAATCTCTTAATAAACGAATCCTATTTCGATTGTTCTTTAATTGGAAAAACTCCTTATATACGATACTCCTCTCACGGGGTGTAGTAAATAGGAGCTGTGACACCTTCATACTTCTACCTTTTGCCAAATGACCCCAAAATGACCTACAGACCTCCAAATCCATTTCCGGATGCGCTCCCAATACAGAATCATCATACGAAGCTATTCCCAGACTCGGAATCCCCAACTGACATCGATAATATTAAAATTCACTTCAACCCAAATTTATGAAATTCTTCCAAAATGTCAACTTCCACAATAGGCGCCGAAACGCTCCTAGGTTATCTAAAACCCGATCCGGACATACGTCCAAGTCCAAAATCATCATACAATCCTGTTGGAACCTTCAAATCTTGATTCTTAGGCCGTTTACTCAAAAATCACAACTTAGTCAATTTTCCAACTTAAAGCTTTCTAAATGAAAATTTTCTTTCCAAATTAACTCTGAACTTCCCGAAATTCAATTCTGACACTTGAAGTGAAGCTACTCATGGCCTCAAACCACCGAACGGTGCGCTAAAGGTCAAAACAACTGGTCGGGTCGTTATATTCTCTCCCACTTAAACATACGTTCGTCCTCCAACGTGCTAAGAAATACGCTGGAGTTGTCTGAAAATCACTATTTAATGCCTCGTGCACCTACCCATGCTACCACAACTCAGTTGAGCAGATTTGCTCAAGTAAATATGAAGATTCCACTTTTGTTTAGTCAAATTAGCCTTGGAGCCAAATTCCAACATCTGAAATTTTCTGTCAGGCCTGTTCCCATCATCCGAACACTATATCGATCACTACACGATGCACCAATACATGACTTTATACCTTTGATGAATCCACACCATGCACTGCATAGTTCACATGATCATAATAACATCCTCTGATGACAATAACCGAAATTTCACTAATCTGATGCTCACAACTAACCTCATGACTCATATAAGTCATGTTCCAACTCTTGCAATACTGCCACGGCAGAAGAGATGTATAGAAACTCATAACCAACTGCTGAGTCAACAAATCACTGAGTCTTTTCTCCTGACAAGAACCATTACCTCATTCTGAACCACACAATGATAATTTCTCTTTAATATACTTCATATAAACCTGATCGCACTAATCCCAGGTCCAATAATCTCGTCTCACCCAGTATAAGTTGCCCAGGCAATAAGCCACCTCAGGCACCGCCAAAAATCTGATATGATGCCACAATGTGCTAACAAGATACAAACTCGAATGTGATACATAAGGAAAACAAACTTTGGAAAGAACTACTTAACCTACGTAACTAATTGAAACAACCAAAAAGGTGTTATGAACCTTGCTCAGAAAATGAGAAGCAAAACACACAATAATAGATATAGGAAACTGTTACTTAACATCACACTGTTGTGGCATGCAACCTGATCCACGCATAATACTATTGCGACGTAAAACCCGATCAAACCATGATACCCGTGGCGGCGTGCCACCCGATCCAAATGATGTACCTGTGGCGGCATGCTACCCGATCCACACATAATAAGCTATAAAGGAATTACTTACTGAGAAAAATGCTCATACCTGTGAAATACCAGAATATCAACCACAAGCGCGCGAAGTGCATAATGCAATTCCTGGGGAGACACATAGCGCCATATGCTACAAAACTCAAGCATGACTAAGGTGCGATATATGATTTGCATCTCGAGAGCCATCCTGCTCACACAACACCATCGCTACGCGGAACCTCAACACATATGCAATTTATCAAGCCATTTCACAACCCACATGACACAATATAGTATTACATGAATTAGCCAACGATGAAATAACATCCAACGTACGAATACTCCTCCATAAGGCGCGTTCTGCTGAAGTGAACATATCCGGTCAGATATAGGGCCTATGTTCATATTTTAGATCCATCCACGGACCTCAAGTCGATTCTGATCGTACCGCATAGGGCTAATAATCTTTCAAGGATCCACAATAGACCTGATGCACAAGAACAACCATTAAATTTGGAACAAACTCCTATAGTCCACAACCAAATGATCGAGCGCCCTTCAGGCATAAATTCTCACATTAACGGTAGTACCACAATCTCTATACTTGGTTTCATTCTTTAATCAATTAAGTGACTATCTGCCACACTTATACCATCTTCCCGTGGGATACGCTCCCACGACTCTCTGCACCAGGTAACGAGTCTGCACACCCATACCACCAGCCATACTAATGGTGTAAAGCGAATCAAGGGTCTGCAAGTCAATACACAAAGCCTCTTACTCATGACACCGATCTCAGGTGTCATTGAAGAAAATACCAGCTTGATAATACTAATGCTCGCCTGAGCTTGTGACATTCTTGTCAACACCAAATTGCAACCTTGATCCTCAACTTCCAAATCCCATGCTACTCACTGCACTTAATCATGCCAATGCACAAGAGTACAAGAATTTCAGCTTAACTCTTGAACCGCTTATAGGGTAAACACTTCATCATGTAGAAACCTTTTTACTTAGCTCATTTAAAGAGAACCATTGCAATACACGACTGAATTCCCATAGACGTAGAAAATACAATCCTCTAGTGGTGGTCTAATCCACCATAACTCTTCCAAAATCTATCTACACATAACATGCCATAATGCTCGAATGCCTCCAAATAAAATCAATTGCGGTGACCATCAAGCCTCACACGTACCGTTACAAATCATATGTATGCTGGAGCTGACCATTGCCATCATTATGTCGATTCCACTATTGCTAGCCGATCCGACTTCTTCTAATTTACCTTAGACTTGCCTTAGGAATAATGATAGCTTCATTCAACACATAACGAACTCAATCCGCACTCATCCTGAGTGACCCCATTTCACGAGACCACATCATCTCTGAAACTCACGAACCATCCCATACCCTCATAGTGTGCATATTTGTGTCTTCAAATGGTACACCCATTTTGATAATTTCTCTATGAATCCGAAGTCATTTGCTCCCATTCCTTTCATGATACACCGCATACCAAAGATAACACAGAACACTCCAAGCCCCTTTTCATAATCCACTACAAAGGCTCGATACTCAACCATACAACGGACTTGAAATCCTTAGGAAACTAGGATCTTTGTTGAGAGTCACCCACTCTGACTTGGTCCCAAATATAATCAAACTCCAAGGCTCCGTTGTCACATGAACACCCTCTCATAGAAGCAACCGGCTGAATCACCTTCCTTGTAATTCACCTCTACACGAAGCATAAATCCTGAATCTTTCCAAAGCCTGAACATGAGTCAATAAGGCCAATTATAGCACACATTCCTCAAATCCTTTACTCAAATTACCATCGATGTTCTCTTTCCTTAGTCGTAATAACCCACCAATATGCCGATAACCAGAAATCTCACAAGTAAATCACCACGAAATCCCATCGTAGGCAGTGGGGCTCCCCTACTTATCTTGAAGCTACCACTGCAAAATTATGGAATCCACCAAGACTCCTTATCCCCCATTGACATGATCTTGCACAACCAACCCGCCAATTTCCTCGAAGTATTCCTTTTAACTATTTTATAAACACTTAGATCACTAGCCACGTTTACATATTCAACCTCTCACCGGATAGCCTGTAGAATTCTTTGTAAAAGCTTCATCAACCGTGCGACCACTAACCTACTCACAGGAGATAGCCCACCTGTGGAAATTACATGCGGACATCCTCCAACGTTGCTGCACTGGGTACACTTAGTACCAAATCAGTAACCCGTCCTGAGCCCGTGCTCATTCACCAGTTGTACAAGTTCATTCACTCCTTATGGACATTAACTAAAGGTGCGACGGTACATCCCCATCCAAATTCATGTTGTATTATTCTTCCTATCAAGAAACTCTTTCCTATCGTATCCAATCTCCCCCGTATAATAGCCAATATTCCAAATTAAGTCCGTAGACCTAGTCACTGTCCACCATGAATCCCAAATCACTCTGCCACTCTTCCACTTTGGTCAAACTCACCCCTTTAAGCAACTATTCGACTCATGTTTCTCACACTTGGCCTTCTAATAGTTTATCAACTGTAAGACACCCTCCACATGTCCTTCCGCATTCTTCACTGCCCAACTATTGCCTTAATCAAAATCCATCTCTGTAGTGTTTGAACCAATAGATCGCTACCAACTTTAAACCCATTCGAATATCATCTTTCTCGAGCCATCAACACTAGGAACACCGATTTAATCCTGAACCATTACATACCGCGATATCTGATAGCCGTTTCTCCGGCACTAATGCACACTACCCTGACCCGAGGGAGATTGACGAAGACCATAATACCAACGAACATAACACATTCAATCAGGGGTGACGACACCATATTACTGATGAAAATTTTACCACGCTCGAAAATACCAAGTCTCGTTACTCTATCAACCCAAATCTGAGCATTCGTAGATCGATTGCCTTTCCTCCGCCAAAAATAAAATACTAAATCTCTAAACCATGCACTGTGTTAACTTCCTCCCAAGTCATTCACTGCTTTGACGCATAGACAAGCATCCTACCATTACACAAACATTGTGCGATAGAAATACACAAATCATCATAATAATCAATGCCAAATCTCGAAACCTTGGGTAATACTGATACTAAGCCAAGCAACAGAACGACCTTCCATAATGTGACAATAACAGCTCAATCAAATAAGCAAGGGAAAACATCCTACACCACATTTTTAGAACCATTACAATTTCTCGATTCCCAATTCATAATGATCAGTTCCAAGCCTGTACTACTATTGCATAACAAGGATGGTCGATGTAATTTTACCCAAAAAAGTTCGGGATCAAATCCACAAGGAGTTAATTAGTTGGGAGTTAGGTTTGTATCCGAGTAGAGATGTGGGTTTTGCTCTTAATTGCACTTCCACAAATGGTTGGTTTGTTTTTTACTTTTACTTCTATTCTATAACATGCAGTATTGGAAACTAAGTACAATATTTTTGTTGGTTGTTTTCAAAGATTTAAAGGGACTAGGGTAGTGACTTCCGCCTAGGTGGATATCTAATGGGTAACAAGAATCTAGGGCAGTCATGTGATTAATCGGGGTCGTAGTATAGCCATCACACTCGGGTACTCACTCTATACCTCTCGGTAGTTTGAGTGATTTTGCCCAATTTGGCTTTCTCAAGTCCAAATGGGTATCTATGCAATTCAAGTGATTTTAACTCAAGTCGGGTATTACTATCTCTAGGTTTAACCCTTTAATTGGGGCTATCAATTTCTAGAGTTCACACCAATTCCTTGTTAGCCTAATTTTTCTAGACTTAGTCCCACTTTCTCAAGTAGAGACTAAGTCATAAAGGCATGAATTAGTGTTTGCAACCACCAATTCCTTAGTTCTAGCAACAACTAAGCTAGATACTACTAACCTATACACATTCAAGCCCTAAAATTCAAGACATAATAAATACCCACACTAGGGTTGGGTCACAACCCTAGCTATGGGTTTAGCTACTCATGAAAATGGCAGAAATCAAAGATAAAGAGAAGATAAAATCAATAATGCTATACTAAAAGATGAAAATCTAAAGTTATAATGTAATTCTTGTAAAATATTGACCGAACAGGTAAAACTAGCCATCTCATGTACTCAGCAAAATATAACATAACCTAAGATGTGAAAAAGACCTATTTATACTAGGCTGAAATTCCCGAACAAAAATGCCCCTGTGGAGGTTTCGGAGCCGCGTAATTCTAACCGCGGCCGCACTCTTTCTTTTGTGGACGCATAATATTGAGCGCGGTCCACGTTTCTTTGCATCTGGGATTGGCCTGGAACTTGTTTCACGGACCGCTAGTTTTCATCATGTCCACGTGAGTGATTTTTCGCGGCCGCATATTCTTATCGCGAACCGCTTTATTCATTTTTGCATGACTTGTAAAGTCTCTGAACCTTAGCAAACGCTGTCAATGGAATTCCAATCGTGGCCGGGGTGGTACTTCTGCGGCCGCCAACTTTTGGCGCGGTCCACACTTTATGTCTGCCCTAAAAACTACCTCTTTGATTCTCCTTCTCGTGTCCGCAAATTCATGACCGCGTTCGCGGTGACACTTTTGCGGTTGTACTTTTCTGTCGCATTCTGCATTCTACAGTTTTGGACCAGTCTTTGTGTTTATTCATGTTTTGAATCCATTATGAGTTGATCATGGCCACTTTGGCTCATTATGAACAATCCCTGCAAGCAAGCATGTTATGTTAGTTTTCGGGAATACCTTTACGCATTTCAAGCCCAAAACGCAAGTAAAAAGTGAGTAAATAATGGTTAAAATCCCCACTTATCGCATAACAAGCGCTTAACGCCGCGTAAGATTGAATAGGAAGGAAATGAAGGCATAAGCCTCAAGGGAGTCAAATCGCACGATGACGAATCAAGAAGAGTGTGCTCCTAACAGCACTGTAGCCTCTCGAAGGTAAGTACAGATATCTCCGTACCGATCCGCAAGACTCTACTACACTTGCCCATGACTTGTGAGACCTAAGTGAACCTAGTGATTTGATATTATGTTTTTACGATCCAAAATCCATTAAAGGTCGTGCTGGGGCCGTACATCGCTATCAGGCAAGCCAACAATTAAGTACTTAATTTAGGTCTCTTTTTAGTATTTTTGAAATTCATATTTTCCTTAAATTTAATAGTAAAAAGATGGAATTACATCATAAATAATAACATTAACCATTACAAAACTGAATAACTCATAATCATCCAAGAACCCGGTATCACAAGTGCATGAACATCAACTAGGAAAAATAAAATAAAATAAAATACATCATCTGTCCAGAATACAACTTGGACATGAGAGAGAGAAATATAAATACTCTAAAGGAGACTCTGCTAGTTGCGGATCATAACATAAGATCCAGCTCACCTAAATCCCCATATCAACCACGCCGATGCGCCTACAAGGCAAGTAGACCTACATGTGCTTGTACAACAAAATGTACAACAAGAGTAGTATGAGTACGAAAACAACGTGTACCCAGTAAGTATCTCGTCTAACCTCGAAGAAGTAGTGATAAGGGGTTGACTCCAACACTTACTATGGGCTATAAATAAAATTGCCAATAATATGATTTAAACATAAGTTATATAAAACGACTGTAAGCTCATTATTTTGAAGTAAGTAAGCAATTCTTTTTTAATTAAGAAATTTCCAAATTTATTTTTCATCATTTAATAATTTATCTCTGGCCAATGAGGCAATATCATTTATTAGAAATTCCAAAGCAATCAATTCAATCATGCGAAAATCATGCCGAGGTCGTACGATCCGATCCAACATAAATATTTAAACTGTGCATTGTTGAGGGTCGAACAACACGAACCAACATATAAATATAAATTGTGCACTGTCGAGGGTCGAACGACACGAACCATAGATGCATCTATTTAACCCGCCGAGGTGAACGACCCGCTCCCATTAGAGTAGTGGAAATTTACCTCGCTCGTGAAATATAATTGCGTTGCGGTTACACATAGTTTCTTAAGTTATTATAATATTCTTCAATTCTTTCAAAATATGAAGTTCAAATAAAAACCTTTTAAGATCTCAAATTCCTCAATTTCAACTCTTTTCAAGGCACTTAATAAAATCTTGCTTCTTCTCAAGGCAAACAATAAACATAATTCAACAACAACATCAATAAGGCATGATGTAAACCTAAAACTACCCGGACATAGGCATAACTAGTATCTACGTACGGACTTTCATCACCTCGTACGTACATATCCCCCACAATTAGAAGCACATATTAATTTATTTCACATATGGGGTTAATTTTCTCTTACAATGTTAGAAAGGAGACTTACCTTACTCCGTAGTTCCATAACCGGCTCCCAAGCCCTTCCGACGACCTAAACCGATGCCCAACACTCCAAACTAGTAAACAATTGTCAAACCCATAAATATATACTAAAATAAATCCTTTTTACAACAATTCCCAACTTTGCTTGAAAGGTCGATAACTATCACCCTCGGGCCCACGTGCCCGGATTCCAATTTTTTTTGAAGATACGCTTTACCCATAACCCCCACAAACTCAAATATATAATCTATTCTCAATTACATGCCCAAAATTCGTAGTTAAAATTCAAAAATACCAAATTCTATTTTTTATACCAACACCCCACAATTTCTACTAATTTTCATGTTTAAATCCTTATACAAACCATGTATTTAACTTATAATAAGTGGGAATCACTTACCTTGTGTTACTTGAAGAATATCCTTCCTTGAAGCTCTCAAAATTGCCTCCACCAAGTGAGAAAATGAGGGGAGAAGATCCAAATCTCGCTTTTAAAACCATTCTGCCCAGCGCCATTTCCACATCTTTGGAACAGTAGCCACACCTACGGCTTCGCAAGTGCGAGACCCCTTCCCCTTCTGCGCTTTCTTCCGCTTCTGCGCTCCAATCTTTGATTTTGCGCTTGCACAGATGTGACCAAAAACTACGCAACTTTGGTCCTTCACCTGTCGACCTGCTCCGCTTCTGCGACTCCTATGTCGCTTCTGCGCCCTTCGCACCTGCAGCCAAAACCTCGCAGGTGCGATTACACCAAATGACAGAAGGTCAGCAAATATTTATAAGGCCGAATTCAATCCGTTAACCATCTGGAATCCACCTGAGGCCCTCGGGACCTCAACCAACTATACCAACATGACCCAAAATACATTATATACTTGCTTGAGGCCTCAAATCACATCAAACAACATCGAAATCATAAATCGCACCCCAATTAGAGCTTAATGAACTTTAAAAATTCAAATATCTACATTCGATGCCGAAACCTATTAAATCATGTCCAATTGACCTCAAATTTTGCACACAAGTGGCATTCGACATTACGGACCTACTCCAACTTTCGAAATTGAAATCCGACCCCGATATCAAGAGGTCCACTTCCGATCAAACTTCTCAAAAACTTTCCAGTTTCTAACTTTCGCCAAATGAGCCCAAAATGACCTACGGACCTCTGAATCCACTTCCGGATGCTCTCTCAATACCAGAACCACCATACAGAGATATTCTCACACTCAGAATCCCCAGCAAACATCAATAACATTGAAATTCACTTCAACCCAAATTTATTAAATTCTTCCAAAATGCCAATTTCCACAATGGGCGTCGAAACGCTCCCGGGTCATCCAAAACCCAATCCGGACATACGCCTAAGTCCAAAATCATCATACAGACCTGTTAGAACCTTCAAATCTTGATTCCGAGGTCGTTTACTCAAAAATCACAACTTAGTCAATTTTTCAATTTAAAGCTTTCGAAATGAGAATTTTCTTTCCAAATTAACTCCAAACTTCTTGAAATTCAATTCCGACCACACGTACAAGTCATAATACCTGAAGTGAAGCTACTCATGGCCTAAAACCTCCAAACAACATGATAGAGCTCAAAACGACTGATCAGCTCGTTACAATTAGTCTAATTAGTCATTAACGTTATAACGCTATATCGCTTCAAACATCTCTCCAGGAACTATATTTTTTAGAAGAGCAAAATAAAAAAATCTTTCATTTTATTTAGTTGTTCGAAAAGAAAAGTAACTTAAATCTAGAAAAGCTATTAGTAAAATAATATAATAAGCATTAACTATTTAGGTCTAATATTAGCATTAAATATTTAGGTTGGTCATCCTACTTTTCATATAGATACATTTTTTAACTACCATTGTTATTAATATATGTGTTAAGGTACTATGTATTTGACACCTTTTTATACTTTTTACTGTGAAAGCTTTACAGCGAAGAGTGTATAAGGGTAAAACCGGGCTCATGGTACACCCCGATCTCCGATAATATAAACCAAGCTCGTGACATGATGACGAGGGACTAGAATCGAGGCAAAGGTCTCATTGAGTCAGAGTCCGGGGGCACGATGCCCGCCCTCAAAAATATCGCGGTCATGATCCGGGATCGATCCTAACCCTGAAAGACTTTGGAGAACATTGTTGGGCAATCAAGCACGACCAACAAAAGGCCGTAATATCCATGACCGGCCGGGTATCACGGCGTGGATCTCGGCACGTATCGATGAAGAACCGACAGTCAGATAAACAGAAGATTTTTTACCTTTTATGGAATTGTACCTAGAGTAGGATTCCCCTACTATATAAAGGGAGTCTGATAATTTATTAGACACATGTAACATGCATTTCAAGGCAATAATATTTTTTTTTTATTTTTGAAGGTTCTTATTCTTATTCATCGGCGCTAGTATTTGTGACATTGAACACCCGGAACCCGAACGAAGGGAAGTTGTGGCCGAATTGGGAAGGTTCAAATCGAATTATCGCGATCACTGGCAAAGGATCGTACATACTCGAATCGATGAACGGTGAGCGGCTACCAAAAAATTAGAACGTAACCCACTTAAAATTATATTACTGCTAAGGTACAACCCCATTCATTACTTTTCTTTGCATATATTGAGAATTGGACTAGTGCTTGCAGGTAACGGTTAAGAATAATGCAACTCTTAGGCCTAAAACCACGCATTGCACTCTTTTTCCCTTGAACCGATTTTGTCCCAACTGAGTTTTCTGGAAAGGTTTTTAATGAGGCAACAGTGGATCGTGCTAAACTTAGAATTGAAGACCAGTCATGCATCAGAGTCAAAGATCACATCAATAATATCCAAACCCTTTATACGATCGGCTTTGAATACTGGGGGCCATCACTCTCGGATAATAATTTTAGCAAGGAAGGAAACTTTGTGCTCGAATAGTCTAGGCTCGGTGGATAGGATTTATTGTAAGGTCGAAACAGTCAAATGAACTGTGCCCACCAATAAGTAGGGATTTTAACCTATTATTTGCTCTCTTTTACTTGTGTTTTTGGGCCAAAAATGCGTGAAGGTATTCCCGGAGACTAATGTAATATGTTTGCTTGCAGGAATTGTTCAAAATGAGCCTGAGGAGTCATAACCAGCTCATAAGGAGTCAAAACTTGAATAAAACCAAGACTGGTCCAAGAGATCTGAAACGGGGACCGCATAAATATTGTGCGGCCGCGAAAGCCACAAAGCAGCCGTGATCAGAAATATGTGGTTCGCGAACGGGAGGTTCATAGAGTTGCATTTTCAGACTAAATCATAAGCACGAACCGCACCAGAAAGGTGCGACCGCAAAAGTGTCTCTGCGGCCACGATGGAAATTATGCGGACCGTAATGAATAAAGTTCAGAGAGCTTGCAACTTGTGCAAAAGAAAGAAGTGCGGTCTGTGTCAGAATTGTGCGGCTGCAGAAGTCCCTTACGCGGCCAGGATTGAAATTATGCGGTCTGTGAAACTCAGCTCAACCCAGATCTATATTTGAAAAATGCGGACCATGATCAGAATTACGTGTCCGCGAAAGCAAGAATGCGGCCGCGCTCAGAATTACGCAGCCGCACAACCTCCACAGGGGTATTTTTGTCTGAAAATTTCAGCTTAGTATAAATAGAACTTTTTGTCAATTTTAGGTTATGGTATGTATTATCTAAGCACGTAAGATGGTTGTACATTCCGTTTTGGGGAATTTAGTACTAGAATTATCTTTCAATATTAGATTTTCATCTTTTAATCAAGTATTATGAATTTTATCTTCTTTTTATATTTGATTTATGTTATTTTCATGAGTAGCTAGACCCATAGCTAGGGTTGTGACACAATCCTAGTGTGGGTATTTAATGGGTATTGAATTCTACAGCTTGAATGTGTATGGATTAGTGATATTTAGCCTAGTTCTTTTTAGAACTATAGAATTAGTGGTTGCAAACACTTATTCATGCCTTTAGGACTTAGTCTTTACTTAAGAAAGAGGGACTAAGTCTAGAAAAACTAGGCTAACAAGGAATTGGGGTGAACTCAAGAAATTGATAGCCCCAATTAAAGGATTAAATCGAGAGATAGTAATATCCACTTGAGCTAATATCACTTAAATTGTATCAATACCCATTTGGACTTGAGAAAGCCAAATTGGGCAAAATCACTCAAACTACCGAGACGTATAGAGTGAGTACTTGGGTATGATGGCTATATTTTGACCCCATTCTAATAAAGCTTGCCCTCGATTCATGCTACCCATTTGATATCCACCTAGGTAGAAGTCACTACCCTAGTCTCTTTAAATCCTTGAAAATCAGCAACAAAAATATTATACTTAGTTTCAAATATTGCATACAATAGAATAGAGTTAGAAGTAGAATCAATCCCAAAGTGTGTGGAAGTGTAATTAAGAGCAAAACCCGTATCTAGACTTAGATATAAACCTAATTCCAAACAAATTATCTACCTGTGGATTCGAACCTGACCTAGTTGGGTAAAACTGCATCATCCACCATCGCTACTCAATAGTAGTGTAGGCTTGGAACCGATCACCCACATAGACCACTTAAGCCATAACACGAAGCTTGTATGCATTTATAATCTTGTATGTCTCGCACAGAAATGAAAGAAAGTTTTTACCTTGCATATACATATTCTGTCTCTTAAAAACTACTACATTTTTTTCCTTAAGGACATCGAGCCCAAGGGCCACTTCGATCCAAATCCGAGAGATCACACCCACTCTGGGAATATCGTCCAAAACAAACTTGGGCAGCTCAGGCGTCGAAGCCCAAGGGCACATAAATCTATTAAGTAGTACCCAAACCTTAAAGGCAATGGCCAACCCCACTCAGGGACTGTCTTCCTAGGTAAGACCGGATGGCTCGGGTATCAAAACCCAATGTAATAAGCCTATTGGGCAGAACCCAAACTTAAAAGGCTACAACCATCCTAAAAATGGCTCGGAGACATATGAAACCCTTAACAAAACATAAGGCCTTAAAATTTTTCAAACCGTGTCAAAGTCTACCCTAGGCAAAATTATAATCCAAATTTCCTAAATAAACACTTCGGGGAAAGCTTCCGGTCATAACAAGACCCCACGAGTCATAAGCAAAATTGCATCAAGAACGAGCCTTGTTCAAACCTCTAAACAAGACCTAATTATTACATGCTAAAGCATTCGAAATCTTTGCAATCATAAAGAAAAAGCAAAAAGAAAAAAAAATTGAAAACTGTCGAAGGGAAAAGGGGAAGGAAGATCCTTGTACATATATATATATAAAGATCTTTAAAAAGGCCAAATAGCCTCAACGAAAAATACAAAAGTACAAAAATGAAGAAAAATCTACAAGGCACCTAAGCCTGATCTTCACCGAAGCCCGCCTAATCACCAGGACCGTCGAGGTCTTCTCCGCCCTCGGAGCCTTCCTCGTCCTCGGGATATGCCAACTTCTTGGCCTCAACTTTGAGCTTCTTAACATTTTCGATCTCGGCCAATAAGTTAAAACCCCCGGCATGAGCTTCCTCGAGAGCCTCCCTTTGGGACTGCCACTTTACGTAGTCAGCAATAACTTTCAGCCAGTCCTCGGCATCAGCTTTGTATTCGACCACCATCTTTTTAGCATCGGCCCTAGTATTTTCCGCCACTGACTTGGCTACTTTAAGCTTCTTGTCAAGTTTATCCCGTTCAGTGACAGCCGAGCCCAATTAAGACTGAAGGTATTCAATTTTTTGGGATCGGGCCTCAGCTTTCTCCCCCGCCGCTCAAAGTTGGGTCGCCACAAAGACAAGATACTCTTGGGCAGTCTCATTTTCTGAAGCCAAGCGATCCATCTTGCTTTTCCACTCTTCATACTCAACCTTAATCACGTCCATCTCGTCTCGGAGTTGGTCGATCCGATCAAGCTTCTATTGGACCTGCGGGTTTTGACCGTTAGTTGACATATCTAGCGCGTCATCACTAATTTCAAAAGTATTTACCTGTTCCACCAAGTCTACATATTCTTTCTTATCCGCGTACAACTCGGCTCGAAGTCCCTTTACTTCTCCTTCGCGTTTCTCGCTAAGAAGCTTATACATGTCCGTCTTCTCAGCAAGCTCTTTCACTTCAGCCTCAAGTTGGATAAGCTCATCCTGGTACTAGAGGAAGGTCTCGTGGTGAAGCACCGATGCCTGCAAAATAAGAAAAGGAAAAAGTATTAGAATCCTCAAAAACTGAGTTCGAAGATATAAGAGTATGATAACACCTTACCTAGTTTAGCACCTATTGCGCTTCATGGAACAATCATGGTGCATCTACCTCATTCATTTTTTCCTAGTCTTCTTCGGTTACCAGGAACCAGAGGTAAAGCTATCTCGACATGGGTGAAAAGAACCCGGGCATCCTCTGAAATAGGGATAATAATTAATCGCTTTCGACCAGGATCCGAGCTCTGGGTGGGGAACTGGTTAACCAACCTCGATCTTGAGTTAGGCCCGCCAACCTTCGAAGATGAACTTTTCCTCGGCACCTCTAAGTCACCAAACCCGGCGACGTCTTCTAGGGCGGTGAAGTCCACACCAATAAAAAAGCAGCGGAGGGGATCGTCCACTCCATAAGCCCCCTCGTTGGGTCGCTCTTTCACCATTTGGGCCTCATTGAACATGGACCTAGTAAACGAGGGCGACTAGATAAATATTTATCACACCGAGTGCCTCCTTTGGGAAACTACCGATATCCTGGGAAGTCTCAGCCCCGGCCTCCTCATCAACCTCCCTAGCCTGAGGGAAATCGGCCTCAGGGGTCTCTTGTTCAACAGCCCCCTGCTCTTTGAGGGGCGACAGGTCGCGGTCCACAAAAGGCTCTTCCTCATCGGACTCATCCCTAATCTTGTAGAGCAAGTCCGAATCTAGTGCTCGAGAGCTGGATCTCTCGTTTGGTTTACGAGACAGTCTTCTTCTTGGTTTTTCTTCTCAGAGCTCGAGGAGCCCAGAACCTTTATTTTCTACTTCATCTCTCCTATTGCATCCCTTAGCTGCCCCAAAGCAAAAAAGTCAACAGACAAGTCCTCTTCCACGATCGAAAGCCTAAGCTAGACGTTCTTAGGCAAACCTGCAAAAAGAAAATAAGGGAAATAAAAACACGATGCTAGAATAAGAAGCCCATGAGCGCTCAGAGTAGGGCATCTATGACACAATACCCTTAACCCACTCCTTGAGCCGAGGAATAGCATTTGAAACTTAAGAAAGGGCCACGCCACAACAAACACCGATAAGAAAATGGAAGATAAAACATAAAATTAACACTTATGGGGATTTATAATTACGTGATATGTTCCATGAGGAACGGGCTCTACTCGGTAGATAACAAGTCAGAGGTCCTCACCCAAACAAAGCGTCCTTGCCAACCTTGATTCTAGTTCTCGTGGATGCTTAAAAATGGGGCTTTGCTGGCCCGACGTACAAGCTTTATCATCCCCCCCCCCCCCAAGAAGATTATGGGACTACACAAGTGGAGTAGATGATCGATGGTGAACAAGCACGCATCGATTTTATTCACAAAGAATTGGAGGAGGATCACGATCCCCCACAGTGATGGATGAATTTGGTCAAGGCATACGTTATACCTCCTGTAAAAGTCTAAGATGACCGGGTCCACCGGACCCAATGTAAAGGGATACGTGTAAACACTCAGATATCCTCAACATGGGTGGTAATGGCCTCCTTGGAGTTGGGGACCACTATGTCCTTGTCGGCCCAGTTGCAGTCTTTTCGGACCGTAGGGAGGTCCTCTTTGGTAATTGAGCAAATGTATCTTGAGGCCTCCTTACGTCGACCTTGTATCGAATAAGGCTTCTCAAACTTGAAGTCGGCAGTGACCAAACAACCCCCGTGAATGAATATTTTCAAGGGGCCTTCCGCCGGTTCATCAGTGACCATGCCGGAGCAGAACTCTTGAGGACAACCATGTCAGGGGCGGTCTCCCCAACCTCAGTGGTCGTCCGTGAAGAAGAAGGAGCATCTTTTTGGAGAACAAATTTGGAGGGTTTGGCTATTGTTATCTGGAAAAGTTTGAAAAACATAGAGAAAGGTTGAAAGTTGAAAGCTTAGATGCGTTGGCTTGAGTAGAGAATGACAGAAAATTTTGCAACGTACTGCGAAATCTTGAATGATGAAGGTGAAAATGCTAAAATATGAAAAAGAGTAATGAAATCTTGAGGATACAAGGGTAAAAGTTTGGACGCAAAATTAAAAATGAACGAAGGAAGGGATCTTTATAGGGATTCCGCGATGTTTCACGTCCAAGGACAGCCAACCGACGGCTGATACGCATTTACAGTCATAATAACATGACTGACGAGACGTTTCGGGTTTTTTTTATTTCTATCACGGCGTATTGAAGAAGGATTCGGGGAGCACATGTAGTTTCTCATCAACATACTCTCCAAGAAACGAGGGAACTATCTGTATATGGGTAAAATCGGGCTCATGGTACCCCGGACTTCGGTAAGATAAACCAAGGTCGAGATATGATGACGAGGGACCGGAGTCGAGGCAAGAGTCTCATCGATTCAGAGTCCGGGGGCACGAGCCCGCCCTCGAAAATATTGGGTTCATGATCCGGTATCGGTCCTAACCCTGAAATACTTCGGAGAACATTTTCGGGCAATCAAGCATGACCAACATAAGGCCGTAATATCCGTGACCGTTCGAGTATCACGACATGGATCTCGGCATGTATCGATGAAGAACCGTCAGTCAGATAAATAGAAGATTTTTTATCTTTTATGAAATTGTATCTAGAGTAGGTTTCCCCTACTATATAAAGGGGGAGTCTGATAATTCATTAGACACATCTAACACGCATTTCCAGGCAATATAATATAGTTTCTCTGTTCTCGAAGGTTATTATTCTTGTTCATCAGTGCTAGTCTTTGTGAGCCCGGATTGAGGGTGAATATTTCATTGAGGCTAGAATCATTTTCTTCATGTGGTTTGAGTTTATTACATCTTTATTTATTTAATCTAATACAAGTTATCATTTGTATCAAATTAACACGCATATCCTTAAAATCACTTACAAATTTAATTATTATCCTTTTCTGAGGGTAAACAAAGAACTCATTTCATCTTATATTGAAGTTTGAAAGATAATGTAACAAGAAGTATTTTTCTTTTTCAAAGTTTATGGACTAAAGGATGGCAAAAATTTAGGAAATCTCATAAAGGAAGAATCACTTAGTATAGAAAAAACCAATTATTTGATGCGAAACATCATATTAGTCATAGCATTATTTACTAAAACAAAAGAGTAAGTCATTATTCTCTTTCTAAAATATTAAGAATTTTCATCGAAAAAAAAACAGTAGGAAAATTTGAATCTCGACGTGCTTCACATTTATAACCAAACATGATAAGGGGTATTTTGAGTACAAAATGCTAACTTTTATATTAAATGTTTCGAACTAGCAATCTCCGATTTGAGTAAATGGCATTACATAAATTGAAGAGTTTAAATTGTTTATTATTGTGAAAGAGAATGAAGTAACATTACCAATTATTTTCTTTTTGAAATAAAAATACTAAAAAAAATTATTTTGAGTAAGACGTGCCATGTAATAATTGAGTGAGGGTCGTGGTTGCTTGCCAAATGGCACATGTGGGACCCGCATTTAATGAAAAATCCCCTCTCTCCATTCACCTTTTACCGTTCCCCAATCCTACCCTCTCTCTCTTCCACTTTCTTCTTGTTCCTCCATAACTTTTAAAGTTGACTAGGATTTATTTTTTAATTTATTACTCTGACTTATATGATATATCAGTAATTATGTAACAAAATATTAAAGTACTAGTTTAAAATAGAGAATGTGTGAACAATTAGTAGCTTTAAAATATCACATTAAAGCTAATGTGTGAACAATTTAATAAACTTAAATTCTTTAAAATTGTGAAAGTTGTATATAAAATAGACGGAAAGGTGAATATTTTTGGGCCAAATTTTAGTTCAAGTTAAAAAGTTAAGCGAAAAAATTTTTTTCACCTTATTTTTCTTCTAAAGGATCAAAATCAAGTTTTCTAAGACATGTTAAAATAAAAAATTATAAAAATGAAAAAAATGTTAAGAGGAAAAAAGATAAAGAAAAGAAAGGGGAAAAACAAAGACCCATCTTCTTCGTATCATGTCTCACCATCGACAAGAAAAGACCCAGCTTTATCGGAGCCCTAAATTTTCTCCTCTCTTCAAGCCATTGTTCTCTTCAAAATTTTCAGTTTAGCTACTAGTTGGATCTGTTTAGGGCTATGCATAATAGACATAATTTCTATATTTTAAATAAAATATACAAGTTAGGCTACCGATTACTATAATGTTTTATGGATATGATTTCACTTTATGGTATGACTGATGAATATTAGTGGTTTTTTATGACACTTTTTTTTTTGCTTGTGAGATTTTTTCAATAAGTGAAGAAGAAAGTGGAAGAGAGAGAGGGTGGGGTTGAGAAACAGTAAAGATGAATGGTGAGAGGGGATTTTTCATTAAATGCGGATCCCACGGGTGTCATTTGGCAAGTAACCACGGCCCTCGCTCAACTATTACCTAACATGTCTCACTCAAAATAAAACTTTTCAAAAATATTTGGAGTGTAAGCATAATTGACACCAATAGCAGTGAAAAAACTGTCAGAGTTAAAGTTATTTATTACTTTTAATTATTTTAAAGATTTTTTCAGAATCACGACCAAAGAAAGATGGGTCATAATACGTTACTTGGTAAAATATTTTTACCTTTTCTTTTATCTTTCCTTAGATTAAATGAAATTAATAATTAAAATTCGCAGTCCCTCAAATTATCTCTAATTTAAAATTACCAATTCAAATATAAATTATTAAATATTTTAAATTGTATTTACTTAAGAACAAATAAATAATTAAATGTATATCAAATAAAGCCAGTAAAAAAGTTTCTGAATGACATCAGGATATTGTAAGAATCGAAAGAGAACTAATACGATACAATAAAATATAACTAACAATCAATACTCAATAGGTAACAACCATCCAAACAAGCTGTAAGAATCGATAGAGAAATAATTAATCAAAATATACTAGTCACAAAGTGTGTCGTTGTACCCGGGCATAGCCACGCTAATGTCCTACTTCTTAGTAAGAGGGAATACAGGCGCCTCTCTGTTGCTTCCCTGAAGTTAACAATTTATCTGACGGTATAGTTGTTATTTTACATATTTTCAGGCTAACTCTGCAATTCTTCGGCAGTTGCTTCTTCCTTGAATTTTGACATCGAGTATTGATCCTCGACCTTCAAACACGATCCCGACTTAATCCCTTGTGCTTTTGCTCAGACTTCAAAGCTTCAATTACCTTAAATTCATTCCATAATATCTACATAGCTCAGAATCACTCCTACAAGACATAACATGTTGGGTTTTGTTATTATTTATTAATAACAAACGAGGCGTGAATGGAAAATGGTGAGAAAAGAAATGGAGGGAAGTGAAATTTTGAATGAGTTCATTTCAGTAATGCACTTTGTTCCTCATTGGTAGAAGGAAAGAAAATATTTGTGTATATATAGAGAAGCTCATCTTTTAGGTCTTAAAGAGTTAAGAAGAAGGCAAGCCATGTGCCGTCGTCGTCGCCGCTCGCTCGGCTCGGCTTCGGATTTGGATTTGGATTTGGTCAAAGATTGATTGATTAATCTTTTTGGACAAAATTCTTTTTAAATATTTAATTAATTAATTAAATTAAATTAATGAAATTCAATCCGAAATAACACATGACCCGCGACCCGGTCCGGTTCGGCCCGTTTTCTTTCCTGAATTATTTTAAATCTGTTTTAATTTTCCCGTAATATTTTCAACAGCTTTGATTGTTCTGAAACAATATCAAATATGTTCCAGCAGTCATGGCTATTCTGAAAGGTTGCAAACCTTATTAGATTAAAAAACAGTACCAATTTGGCTATAAATATTCCTTCAAATCCCAGAATATTTACTTACGAAATTTTCTGATAATCTTTATATTCTTTTGTAAAAAAATTTCAGTGTGTTTTACAGCCTTCGAGTGATTCGTTGTTCATCGACGTTTTTGGTAACAACACTCCGGTGAGTTAAATCGTTCTATCCTGGGAGGATATATTCCAGAACTTCGGGTACATGAGGGGAATAATTTTCTTAAGGACACACGGTGTATTCAGTGGGCTCGATTTGTTCCTATACCGTTTTTAAATTTTATTTTGAAGTTCAAATACTGTTTTCAGAATTTATTTCTACTAACTTTCTATTTTTATTTTCAGAAAGATTATTATTTTATTTATTTACAGTAATACAGATTAATAACAATCTTAAGGACACTATTTATGATATTCTATATTCTATTTGTGGAGATTAAAACCAATGTGGTTTTCTACTCCGTCTGAATTTTACTATTCTGAGTTGAAGATATAAAAACTTCATCAGAGTATTGAAATTCAGAAAACGATTTGAAGACCATAAAAACTTCATCATTTTTCTGTAAAACAGTATATAAAAACTTCGGTTGGTTTTTATTATGTACTGTTTATTGATTACAGTATTATTTACTGTTCTGGTTTTGCCATTAATTGAACTCTTTTGTTTTTGACAGTGAGAAATGATAATTGATAACGGAAATCCTTCTACGACTGTTGGTGCAATGACGATAGCCTCGTCAACCCGCACTGCTATTCCTCCGACAGAAAAACCGGGGAAATTTTCTGGAGCCAACTTTAAAGGATGGCAACAAAGGGTGTTCTTCTGGCTTACCACACTTGGTATGCAGAAATTTACTAGTGAAGACATCTAGTGCCTGTTGCGGACATGCCGGACAATGAAAAATTCATGGTTGTTGAGGTGTGAAAACAAGTAGATTTTCTTTGCAAAGGCTATATCTTAAGTGCTTTAGAGGATGACGTGTACAATGTGTACAGTTCAATAAATACTTCGAAAGAATTATAGGATGCACTTGAGAAGAAGTACAAGACGGAAGATGCATGCTTGAAGAAGTTCGTAGTTGCCAAGTTTCTAAACTATAAAATAATAGACACCAAAACTATGGGAACCCAAGTTCAGGAGCTTCAACTTATTTTTCACGACCTTATTGATGAAGTATGGTTGTTTATGAAGCATTTCAAGTGGATGCTATGATTGAAAAATTACCTCCTTCGTGGAGAGATTTCAAGAACTATCTTAAGCACAAGCGCAAAGAAATGAAGTTGGAAGATCTTGTGATACGTCTAAAGATCAAGGAAGACAACAAAATAGCTGATAAGAAGTCCTGTGGAAATTTAACGATCATGGGAGCTAATATCGTTGAGGAGACTGCTCCAAAAAGTAAGAAGAGGAAGAGGTCTTCGGACAAACTAAGGAGCAGAACAAAAAGAAATTCAAGGGCAGCTGCTACAATCGTGGGAAAGTTGGTCACAAAAACCCTGATTTTCGTCTCCCAAAAAAGGATAATAAGAAAGGACAAGCCAACATAGTGGAGAAGAATGATGACATTGATGATCTTTGTGCAATGCTTTCAGAATGCAACCTAGTTGAAAATTCGAAGGAGTGGTGGATTGACTCTGGAGCCACTTGACATGTTTGTGTTGTCAAAGAAGCATTTGCGACTCACTCTACTACTGGTCTCAAAGAAGAAATTTCCATGGAAAATAATGCAACAACCAAGATTGAAGGTTATGGGAAGATATTTCTGAAGATGACTTCCGGCAACGTGTTAACGCTCAACAACGTTCTTCATGTTCCTACTATTAGGAAGAATTTAGTTTCCATTTCTTTACTTAAAGAATGGATTCAAATATGTATTTGTTTCTGATAAAGTTATTGTAAGCAAGAACGAAATGTAGGTTGGAAAAGGCTACCTCACGGAATGCTTTTTCAAACTCAATGCAATGGTTGTTGACATTATAAATAAAATTTTAGATTCTTCTTATTTATTGGAGTCAAATGATTTATGGCATATTCGTTTAGGACATGTCAATTATAAAACCTTGCGGAATTTAATTAATTTAGAAGATTGCCTAAATTCGAGTGTAATAAATCGAAATGTCAAATATGTGATGAATTTAAGTTTGTAAAATATCCTTATAAGTCTATTGAAAAGAATTCAAATCCTTTAGACTTAATTCATACTGACATTTGCGATATGAAGTCGACAACATCTTGAGGTGGAAAAAGTATTTTATTACTTTTATTGACGATTGCACTAGATATTGTTATGTTTATTTGATTAATAGTAAGGATGAAACAATTGAAGTATTTAAGCAATACAAGAATGAAGTGGAGAATCAATTGAATAAAAATATTAAAATAATTAGAAGTGATAGAGGTGGAGAATATGAATCTCCATTTGCAAAAATATATGGAATTATCCATAAAACTACTGCACCTTACACACCTCAATCCAACGGAATTGCGGAAAGAAAAAATCGGACATTAAAGGAAATAATGAATTCTTTATTAATAAGTTCCAGATTACCACAGAGTTTGTAGGGGGAAGCTCTCCTTACAGCTAACCGAATACTCAACAGAGTACCCCACAGCAAAACGCAATCTATTCCATATGAAAAATGGAAAGGAAGAAAACCCAACTTGAAATATTTCAAAGTGTAAGGTTGTCTAGCAAAGGTATAAGTTCCTTTACCTAAAAGGGTTAAAATTGGACCAAAAATAGTAGATTGCATTTTCATTAGATATGCTACAAACAGTAAAGCATGGCGATTTTTGGTTCACAAATTCGATAATCCCGAGATTTATGTTAATACGGTAATGAAATCAGATAATGCTGAATTATTTGAAAGCATCTATCCGTATAAAACTGAATGGAGTCGTTAAGTGAAAGACCTAAACGACCTCGGGAAGAACCAAAGGAAAATACTCCAAGTATAGAATATCCAACGCATATCAAAAGTCAAAGAACATCTACTTCCTTTGGACCAGATTTTGTGACATTCTTGCTTGAAAGTGAGCCTCAAACTTTTAAAGCAGCTATGTCATCTTCTGATTCAGCATTTGGAAAGAGGCAGTCAATAGTGAGATTCAATTAATTTTGGATAACCATACATGGGAAATGATTGATCTTCCTCCAGAAAATAAGCCTTTAGGTTCGAAATGGATCTTTAAACGAAAAATTAAAGTTGATGGCACTATTAACAAATATAAGGCAAGACTTGTTGTCAAAGGTTATAGACAAAAGGAAGGCCTTGATTACTTTGACACTTACTCGCCAGTAACAAGGATAACATCTATTAGGGTATTAGTGGCACTAGCGGTCGTGTATGGTCTTTAAATCCATCAAATGGATGTTAAAACAACTTTCTTAAATGGAGAATTGGAGGAAGAGATTTACATGGACAACCTGAGGATTTTGTAATTCCTGGTAAAGAAAAGAAAGTGTGCAAACTTGTTAAGTCGCTTTATGGACTTAAACAAGCACCCAAATAATGACATGCAAAATTTGACCAAACAATGTTGGCAAATGAATTTAAAATCAACGAGTGTGACAAATGTGTTTACATTAAAAATACTCTAGGTCATGAAGACATTGTTTGTTTATATGTTGATGACATGTTGATAATAAACAAATGCATGGCAGATATAAATACTACAAAGCGCATGTTGGCTAGCAAATTCGACATAAAAGACTTAGGAGTTGCTGATAGGAATCAGAATTCACAAGACTCCACAAGGTCTAGTATTATCACAGTCTCACTACATTGAAAATGTACTTGACAAGTTCAAGTATTTGTATTTCAAAATTGCCAAGACTCAAATTGACGTGAGTTATTATGCACTTCAAAAGAATGAAGGTGAAAGTGACTCACAACTGGACTATGCAAGAATATTGGAAAGTTTGATGTATATCATGAATTGTACGCGATCAGATATAGCATGTGCTATTAGCAAACTGAGTCGGTTTATAAGTAATCCCAATCAAATACATTGGATAGCAATGAAATGAGTTTTGGGGTATCTGAAACATACCCAAAATTATACTTTGCATTATAACAAATATCCTTCCGTGATAGAGGGATATAGTGATGCAAATTGGATCACCGTATCATTTAAAGTTAAATCCACGAGTGGATATGTTTTCATAATTGGGGGTGGAGCAGTGTCTTGGAAATCATCCAAACACACATGCATCGCCCGTTCTACAATGAAATCTGAATTCATAGCTTTAGATAAGGCCGGTGAAGAAGCTGAATGACTCCGGAAGTTCTTGGAAGATATTCCATTTTAGCCCAAACCTTTGGCACCTATTTGTATATATTGTGTTAGTCAAGTGGAAATAGGTAGGGTAGAGAGCGTTATGTATAATAGAAAATCTCGTCATATTTGACGGAGACACAATACTATTAGACAACTACTCTCTAGTGGTGTTATCACAATTGACTGTGTAAAGTCAAGAGATAACGTGTCGGATCCACTTATAAAAGGCCTATCTAGAGAGGCGGTTGAAAGATCATCAAAGGGAATGGGGTTAAGGGCCTGGGACAAATCATCATGGCGGTAACTCTACCTAGCAGATTGGAGATCCCAAGAGCTAGATTCAAAGATATCAAACAAAGTTATGAATGACGGTTCAACATTGTCAAATAACTCAACCCATTATTGTGATGAAGACAATGTTAAAAAAGCGAGGTAAAGCATTAAGGCTTTCTGATGAGTCAATAAAGCTTAAAGCTTTTTAATGATTTCCTAAGTCAGGAAAGATAGTGTGTCTTTAGGATTACACGTTTAGGAATCACCTATGTGAGTGTGAAGTGTAAGCCGCTTCAAAAAGAATGAAAGTAAAGGCCCATTCTCTAAGCACTCATGAAACCAGGCGGTGTTCATAGCTGAAACGAACACAATCGTGAGAACCATATATGGTTAAGGATCGATTCTGTGACTTGTCTTGTCTAGGTATACAACAAAGCTCGACGGTTCAAAGATATCAAATTAACCGATTGACCGAGTATATCCGATATAAGTTCACTACGAAAAGTTCAAAGGGAAACCTACTTATCCAGATGCAATTAATTCTTGCATGTAAAACACATATACGTCCGTACATTCCTTTAAGTTTATAGCAATTCTCCATTCATGTGGTGGATTGTTGGATTTTATTATTATTTATTAATAACAAAAGAGGTGTGAATAGAAAATGGTGGGAAAAGAAATAGAGGAAAGTGAAATTTTGAATGAGTTCATTTCACTAATGCACTTTGTCCCTCATTGGTAGAAGGAAAGAAAATCTTTGTGTATATATAGAGAAACTCATCTTTTAGCTCTTAAAGAGTTAAGAAGAAAGCAAGCCTCATGTCGTTGTCGTCGTCGTCGCTCGGCTCGGCTTCGGATTCGGTCAAAGACTGATTGATTAATCTTTTTGGACAAAATTCTTTTCAAGTAATTAATTAATTAAATTAATTAACGAGAATTCAATCCAGAATAATCCATGTCCCACGTTCCGGTCCGGTTCGGCCCGTTTTCTTTCCTGGATTATTTTAAATTTGTTTTAATTTTCCCGCAATATTTCCAATAGCTATGGTTGTTCTGAGACAGTGTCAAACATATTCTAACAACCATGGCTGTTCTGAAAGGTTGCAAACCTTTTCAGATTCAGAAGCAATACCAAATTGGCAATAAATATTCCTTTAAATCTCAGAATTTTGGATTTGGTCAAAGATCGATTGATTGATTAATTTTTTTAAACAAAATTCTTTTTAAATATTTAATTAATTAATTAACAAAAATTCAATTCGGAATAACCCATGACCTGTTACCTGGTCCGGTTTGGTCCGTTTTCTTTCCCAAATTATTTTAAATCCGTTTTAATTTTTCCGCAATATGGCTGTTCTGAAACAGTGTCAAACCTGTTCCAACAACCATGGCTGTTCTGAAAGGTTGTAAACCTTTTCAGATTCAGAAACAATACTAAATTGGCTATAAATATTCCTTCAAATCCCAGAATATTTACTTACAAAATTTTTTGATAATCTTCATCTTCTTCTGCACAAAAATTCCAATGTATTTATAGCCTTCGAGTGGTTCGCTGTTCATCGGCGTTTTTGGTACCAACACTCCGGTGAGTTAAATCGTTCTATCCTGGGAGGATATATTCCAGAACCTCGGGTACTTGAGGGAAATAATTTTCTTAAGGACACACTGTGTATTCAGTGGGCTCGATTTGTTCCTATACCGTTTTCAAATTTTATTTTAAAGTTTAAATACTGTTTTCAGAATTTATTTCTACTAACTTTCTGTTTCTGTTTTCAGAAAGATTATTATTTTATTTATTTACAGCAATATAGATTAATAACATAACACACACAATAAGTGCAAAACACTAGCGATTAAAGCTCAAACACAATAAAAGTGTAATAATTAGAGTACGATAAGCGACTAAAATGCGTAATTATAGCCTACCATCAATTTTCCTGATAAGAAAGTGACTCTAGTGCACAAGGGATCAAGATTATTGGAATTCATCAGAGAAAGTGCAAGCAGAAAGACACTAAATTGGCTTACTCCAAAGAAAGTTGAAATCATCTTAGGTCAATCTGTCGATTTAAACTCAGCATCAGATGGTGTTTATCGAATATGGGGTGGAAAAACCATAGTCCATTTCATTTGCATAGGAAAACCAATTGGTTCAACATGGCTAAAAGAAACTATCTTAAAGGATAGTTTGGACAGCCATAGTAGGCTAATGGTTGATTCAAATTTGAGAGTCAAGGGTACAACAATATTTTTGGCATTAGAGATATCACCAAGTAATTCAATCTTTTCTCAACCTCTTAAATATTTCTTATTGCGTCGGATTTGGTCTTAGCTTTGTGATGGTGAAATGTAGGAACTTAAACAAGGATATTTGGCTCTAAGTCACGCGAAGGTAGCTGTCAAGAACATTGCATTGTTAATAAAGGGAACAGAAGATAAGAAATTGGCTATGTATATGCCATAATTTCAGTGATTTGTTGTATACAGTTAGATGGTTCTTCTAACTGATTTGTTCATTTCTGTGATTTTGTTTTGGATGTTAAAAAAGTGTGTTTATTATGGACGACTTATTTTTTTAAAAATCGTCGAGATTTTTTTTTCTTTTCTTCTTGCGGAAGGCTTCTAATATTAAAGTAACCTCAAATTCAATGGCGGAGCCACATTCACCCAAGGGTGTCAACCGACATCCCTTCGTCGGAAAATTACACTGTTTAGCTCGGTAATTTTTTTTAAAATATGTATATATACTATATAATGACACCCCTTGGCTTCTTGATGAGTTTATTTTTTTATATTTTGACTCCCCTTAATGAAAATCCTAACTCCGCCACTGCTCAAATTATTGAAAATAAAAAATGAAATGAGCTAAAATGGAGCGAAATGTACTGGGAGATTGATGATTCTAATTAACTTAGATTTGATTTGAGGTGCAAGTGTTCTTGTTGTTCATAAGTTTTCTTTCATTTGCTGCCTTATTTTATTAAGATTTTTTTTTGTAGTGGAGGAGAAAATAGAGACATTTGGTGATAGTTGAATTGCAATAATTACATCGCAACTATACTCATATATGAATTTGTTTGAAGTTGCACGCAAGAATGTGATTTTAATAGACAATAAATTGGTGAAAATTACATGAGATTAATGATTAATTTTCAATTAGACAAAAATGCTAAGTGATCTTTTTTTATGTAGTTAAGCCTTGATAAGCAAAATTATTAAAAAGAATGTTCGAATTTAGATATTCTAAATTATATCTCATCCGGTCCTTTTTATTTGTCACTTAACAAAGAAGTTCAAAATCACTTTAAAAATTAAGAGCGTATTAATATTTTTTTATTTCACTTTACTAGTTAAAGAAGTCATATAATCATTTTTTTTTGGTCAAAGGGATAATATATTAACTAGTTAAACAGGGGGTTGCACTGCATTGGGAGTTACTGAGGTACCTTATGGCCCACATAGGCCATAGATGCAAAGTTTTGCATAATTGTACTTATATTACAACCCACAAAAGATCTAGGTAGTTCAGTTCCTAGGATGTTTGCCCAAAATACATCATTGGCAAACACCGGAGGAACGGCTAGAGATAGTGATTTGTTCAAAAAATTTCCTTAGTTGCTTCCTTCGCCAACGCATCAGCTATCCTGTTTTGCTCCCTGTATGTGTGCCTCACTACCACGCTGCCCATCCTTTGAATTAGCAATCTGCATTCACAAATAAGGGGGTCAAATATTAAATTCTCATTAATCAACATATTGATTATTTCTGCTGAATCAGTGTCTACTTGTAGCAGAACTAAGTTGTTTCATTCAGCTAGTTGTAGACCTCTGATAAAGGCTCTAATTTCAGCCCATTTGGGGTAAGTTTTTCATGAAGCCCAAAATCCAACTTCCGTTATGATTTCTGAAGATCCCCCCAGCTCCGCTTATTCCTGGGTTGCCCTTTGCTGCACCATCAGTGTTCAATTTGTAGGAGCCTCTTGGGGGTGGAGTCCATTTAAGCATGATTTGGTAAGTCAAAGTTGAGAAATGTTATTAGTAAGCACATGATACTCAGTAGCCTTGGCTATTGTGTTATTAGTGTTGATAGGTTCTTTTTTGTTATTGAACACATTGTTGTTCCTTATCAGCCAGATGTGCCAGAGGCAGTAAGGAATGAGACTCTCCCAGTTGAGGTAGTCATTGTACTTCACACCTTTAAGGGTTGGCAAGACTGATTGCCAAGGTTGACTACTAGTGAGAGGAATGGAGGATGATGGAGCTGAAGATTTTGATTGGATGACATTCCAAAAATGGACAGCATTGGGGCATAGGAAGAAGATGTGGTCAATATCTTCTTGTTCAAAACCACAGTAGTGGCATTGAGGGGGGTAGTTTATTCCAATAGAGTGTAGAAAGCTCCTGGTGGGAAGTCTTTTGTGCGTTAGGAGCCAGGTAAAGTACTTTATTTTGTTTGGGATTTGGAGTTTCCAGATCCACTTGAAGTGGTCCTCTTCTCCAGGAGAATAAGCTTGTGTACTTTTGCTTATGAAGGAGTATGCAGAGCTGTTGGAGAATTGCCCGTTGGATGTGAGGCCCCAAATTAAATTATCCTCCTTATTGGCTACTTTGGGAATAAGAACAGACTTAAGGAGGTTTAGGATATGGGGATGGAGGTCAAATGATAGACTTGATGTGTCCTGGTTGCCCATATTGTGATTGTATCCACCTTGATTTGAAGGTCATTCTGGGTTAGGGGTCCTTCTATCATTTGCCTCAGTGCAGGCTGACTAGGAATCCAGGTGGCATTAAAAAAATTGACCTTATTTCCCCTATTAACTACCTATCTACTCGTTTTGCTACACGTTTCCCAACCTTTTAGTACACTTTTCCAAATAGATGATTTATTGTTCCCATGGTGTCTGACAGCCTGAGTAGGTCTGGACATGTTGCAGTTTTTGTGTATAAGGACTCTAACCCAAAGACTATTAGTATTCTTGTAAGTTCTCCATGCTAGGTTAGCTAAAACAACTTTATTTTTAAAACTAGCTTTTTGCAGTCCTAGTCTTCCCTCAGGTTTGGTTTTAGTAACTACATCCCACTTAATCAAATGAAGCTTTTTCTTTTCTGGGATGGTGCCCCAGAGTAAGTTTCTCTGAATTCTATCAATTTGATTGGTTATTTTGGTTGACAGTGTAATGTATTGCATTACATGACTTGGGATGGAGCTCAGAGTGGTTTGTGCCAGGACTGCTCTCCCAGCCATGTTGAGGAGCTTTGTTTTCCAGCCAGCCAACCTGTTTTGCATATTATCAATGATGAACTGGAAGTTTGAGGCTGACTGTTTCTTGTGAAAATTGGAAAACCAATATACTTTCCAAAAGAGGTGGTGTATTTGATGGATAGGAGGTTGGTGAGTTGATGAGAGGTATCTTGGGTAATGTTGGAGGAGAACAGGACTCTGGATTTGGTTAGGTTTATTTTTTGTCCTGACTAATTGTTGAAGTCGTGTAATATGGCGAGAATTGTATTACAGTTCCTGATGTTACCTTTGGCAAATAGGGTGAGGTCATCTGCACAGAAAATGTGAGAGATTTTTGGTCCAGACCTACTTATTCTGATGGGGTTCCATTGGTTTTGTATGACTGCCTTGTCAATGGATCTGGAGAGCCTTTCCATACACGAAATGAATAGATAGGGTGACATGGGGTCCCCTTGTCTGATGCCTCTTGAAGGGTTGACGGGATCAGTTTTCCCTCCATTGACAAGTATTGAGATAGAGGAAGTGCTTATGCATGACATGATGAGTTTGGACAGACTCTTGGGGAAATTGAAGGCATCTAGGGTATCTTTAATAAAAGACCATTCCAGCTTGTCAAAGGCTTTCTCTAAGTCTATTTTTAGGATCATATTGGCATTTCTTCCCTTTATTTTCCTGAAATGGTTGATGTATTCTTGGACAATGATAGCATTGTCACAGGCTCTTCTGTTGGTTAAGAAACTTGCTTGGCTTGTCCCTATGATGTGGTGCAGGATAGATTTTATCCTATTCACTATGATTTTTGTGACAGTTTTGTAGATGGTATTGCATAGGCCAATGGGTCTGAAGTTTTTTAACATTGAAACTTGTGGGCTTTTAGGAATTAGGCACAAGAGGGTTTGGTTCATGGTGTTATCCATGGAGCATGTGCTGAAACATTTTTGGCAGAATTCTAAGACAGAGTCTCCAACAATGTCCCAGTATTTTTGGTAGAAGAATGGGTGGAGACCATCAGGTCTTGGTGCTTTGAAAGGTTTGCTAGAGAAGATAGCCCTTTTTATTTCGCTCATGTGGAGGGGCCTGTCCATGAAAGCCTTGTGGCTTTAGTGTAAATTATGTTCCATGGTGGAGTGGTGAGTGGTTGTCCAAGGGACTTCAGAGTGGGAGGTTGAGTAGAGCTCAGTAAAGAAGGTGACAATAGTGGACTGGATCTCTTTTTGATCATTGATCCAGTTGCCATTCTCATCCTTGAGGGATAGGATTCTTTTTCTCCTCCTTTTATTGAGTGTAGAAGTGTGGAAGGATCTAGTGCTGGCATCACCATCATTTAGCCAGTTGATTCTAGATTTGAGCTTCTAGAAGTCTTCCTCATTCCTGAGGATGAGGTTTAGCTCCCCATTAAGGTCTGTTTCAAGCTTTTGGAGGAAGCTACTGAATTGGTAGCTGGGGGACTTTTGTATGCCATAGATTCTGGCCAGGAGTCTGTTCTTTTGGTGGAAAATGTTTCCAAAGATTTCATGGTTCTATTTTGTTTCCAGATCTTTGAATTTAGCAGTGGATTGGATTAGGGGGATTTGGCCAGAGAAAGCTTGAGTGATGATTGTGGGAAAGGAAGGGTGGCTAGCCTACATTATTTCAAATCTGAAGGGCCTAGAGGGCTTGTTACTTGGGGGCCCTTCCATTTGAATCTTCAAAGGACAGTAGTCTGAGTGGGTCCTAGGTAGGTGTTGTACACTTGCCTCGGGGTACTGTTCAATCCGACCCTCATTGGCAAAACACCTATCAATTCTTTCTAGGATTAGAGAAGTCCTGTTAGAGTACCTTTTGTTGGTCCAAGTGGATTTGCTTACCTTATACCCTAGGTCAATTAGATGGCACGTATTTATGCAGTTCCAAAATAGGTTACTACGGTTCATGCTTATTGGGTTGCCCCCAAACTTGTCTCTGGCCTTCAAGACTTCATTGAAGTCTCCACCTATGAACCAGTTATTCCCTACTGTATTAGAGATGGTGATGAGCTGCTCCCATAGGAGCTTTCTTTCTGCTAAGATGTTGATAGCATAAATAGCTGAAAAAAGCCAAGAAGGGTGATCATGTCTTACCTTCACCATTGCGTGTATACCTTGGGGAGTAGTGGCCACCTCTTCTAACACTATAAGATCTTCCTTCCACATGAACACAATTCCCCCAGAAAGACCGACCGCTGGAGATTGAATGATCATATCAAAGTCTAGTGTCTGGGCCAAAGTTTGATGGTCAGCCATCTTAGTTTCTAGAAAGACTAACATTGCTTGCTTATGCATCTCACCATCTCTAGGCAGTGCCTTTTGAATTCGGTATTGTTTCCACCCCTAACATTCCATATGATGTAGTTCATCATTGGGAATGTGGGTGATTGGTGAGCTCTCTCTTGAGGGCTCGTTGGGTTTGGCAGACCAGGCACTTGTGGGGAGGGGATTTCCTCTTCAGGTTCAAGATGGGTGTGAGATTTAGTAGTGGTTTCAGTGATCCATGTGTTTGGACTGAGACTAGGCTCATTCCACACTTGGACATGAACTTGGGGCACAAGACTACTACTATTTCGCTCACTTCCGTGCTGAATTCGATTGATCTTACCGAGTCTAGCAGGATCGACTCCGTTCTTGGTATTGGGTAGGTCTGCTCCAGCTCCTCTATGGCATCCTTCTTCTTCAGTAACTCCATTGCTTTGGAGACTCCTTTCTGAATGTTCTGAAGTGGTGATGGTTTGTTCATTCTCTTTGGCGTGGATGATGAGGGCGTTGATGACAGGTCGATCGGGGATCTTACGCGGCGGAGCGAACTCTTCTATCGTCTTGCATTTTCTCTGGCGGACCCCCCCTCCCCCCGGTCCATCGTACTGGAGCGATTCGAGAATGAATACTGGCTCCGCCGCTGGGTCTTGTTTCAGATCTGGGAAGAAGGTTCGTTAAAGATAAGAAGATCATAATATTATTAAGTAATTATATTAATGAGTGTGTTAAAAATTAAAATCTTTAGCGCACAAATAAAAATGCCATAGGAGTGTTTCAATTTGCTGTAGAAAGGGAACTGTTTTACAATTGGGATACAGCGACCCGGCCCTCAATACACGTGATAAACACGTGCAATAGCTACGAACAAGATTTCCTCAAATTCTACACCTCATTGAGATCATCATTAACAACGACTCAAACTGATTTTCTCTGAAACTTCGTCCCAGAAACTTCTTCAGCTAAGTCATCGAATCCCGCGTAACTACAAATTCAGCAATTTCTCTCTCCCATTCTTACATACACGTTTCTCTACTCAATCTCCCATTTCTCAATTCAATCGAAAACCCTAAAATCTCATCACAGCAGAGCCGCCTACGAAGGAGAAGAAGTTTGTAGAAAGATGAGGAGAGTTTTCGGTGTTAAGAAACAAACAGAACCTCCTCCCTCCATTCAAGACGCTTCCGATCGGGTATCGTGCCTAAACTCCTTAATTACTCCAATGCAGTCGTTAATTGTAGCTCGATTGTTGTAATATAGTACTATCTGTTTTACGAGAAGGAAATTGAAAACTTGTTATGCAAGTTTTTATATATAGGTTGGCCTAATTAGGCCGATTCACAAACATATATATAGGTGATATAATACAAAAACTTTGCCAGGCATATACATATACACCAAGTTTAATTAATTCTAAACAAGCTTGGTATACTTTTGTTTAACATTATGTGCAAAACAAAATTTAATTTAACCCATGATTAAAGTGACAACAGCTGACCAAAAAAGAATAACCTGTATCATGCATTTAATGGTTTGGTGTATCCACTGATTTGCACAAAATTGGTTTATTCAATTTAATTTGCTTGTTGGCGCTTCAATGTATTTGCGGTTGTTTTTAGTTTTGCAATTTTTTTGTCAACACTTGCCCAAGTATTGCTCAAAGGTATATGTATATGTTCACAGAGGTATATGAATCATATACTCCTTTAACTGGGTTCACAAGCAGGTTTCTTCACATTCATCATCTAATCACGGTGCAGGCAGATAGCATGTTTGGCCAAGCTTCTAGGAAGCTAAAAGTGCTTATTTTGGAGAGTTAGGGTGTTTGACCAAGCTTTTAGGAAAAATATAAGTGCTTTTGACAAGTAGCAGAAGCTATTTTTCAGAAGCTAAAAAAGTAGTTTTTCCTTGGAAGCACTTTTGAAAACTTGGTCGAGCACAAATTGCTGCTTTAATATTTGAGAAACTGCTTTTCAATTTGATTGTCAAAAAATAAATTGTTGTTCTCCAAAAGTACTTTTTCAAGAAACACTTATAGAAAAAAGCACTTTTCAAAGGAAGCTGATTTTGGATGCTTGGTCAAACAGGCTAAGAGTATTGTGCTGTTCAATGGTTAACTATTTGGTGTGGAGTAAGCATTTTGCTTGTTTCTTCTTCAACTTGTGGGGCGTTGTATTTCGTGAGCTAGCATGCGTGACGATTCATACCAAAGTCATTTCTAAACTTGTTATACTGTCAAACTTATTGCTTTCATGCAGATATGGTTGTTTTTTCATTTTCGGTTAAAGTTAGACTAACATAGTTTTTCCATTTCCTTCAAACAAGCCCTCTAATCTCTCATGCGTGCGTATTTGTCCATCGAATTCGTTATGCCTTGGATGAGATGAATGATGTGTATCTTTCTGAGAGCTAGTGGCCTTCTCTGTTCTGTATTTTCTAATTTCCTTTTGAACCCATTTTATCAAAGGAATGCTTATAATGTATTCATTACCTGATAAAACAATCTTTTCCAGTAAAAAAAAGTTGTGCTCGTGCTTTGCATCAGATTTCTGATTTATCAGTTCTTATATGTCCAGATCAATAAAAGAGGTGACACCGTAGAGGATAAAATCAAGAAGCTTGATGCTGAACTTGCGAGATACAAGGAACAGCTGAAGAAGACCCGGCCAGGTCCAGCTCAGGAAGCGGTAAAAGCTCGAGCAATGAGGGTATTGAAGCAGAAAAGAATGTGAGTCTATCCTCTATTTTAGTTAAGAGTACAGTGAGGTTTAAAGCGGCTGTTGAGCTTCAAATTGACTGCTTTGTGGGCAGGTGTATAGTTGCATTAGAGGTCAAAAAACATTTAGTTTCTGGGATAAGTGAACTGTTTAAACACAGAGAATAAAGTGCTGAAAGAACTGAGAAAATACATTTGTGGGGGTACATTGATGTAACCATATTATGAGGAAGAAAAACATTGTGTTAGTCACTTTTGACAGCTTTTCTCACAAGGTCTAGTTCTTGAAAGGGTTTGTTGTTACTTCGTCCAAAAAATAAATAAATAAATGAAACAAGAACTGATCCTTGTAACAGTTCCGACTTTGGAAACTCACCAACTTGCAACCCACTAAAAGAAATTTAAAATTTTAAAAAAGGAGAAGAAACAAATTCTGTCTTCTTAAGCTATAGGTGATTACTCTATTAACTCCACCTGGATTTCATATGAAGCAAAAGTAGATGGCCCACTAATGATGGTGAATGTTCTGTTTACGTTAATACATTTCTCTACTTGTTGCTTTCTTGTTTAGGGTAGATATTTTTTTTTTCAGGTTGGATATTTCTTCCAATTTGGGAGAAAACATTTTTTGCTTGTTTGACAAGCTTATAGTTTTTATCTTTATCTATTGTTTAGAATGCATGATATATTTTGTTGAATATTCAACAGGTATGAAGGTCAACGTGACATGCTCTACAATCAGACGTACAACCTAGATCAAGTTTCATTTGCTGCTGAAGGAATCAAAGATGCTCAGCAAACAGTATGTTAAATGGAGTTAATGCTCTTTTTCTTTACTATTACTTTTTTCAGATACCTAGTTTTCTCCCACTATTACTTTTTTCAGATACCTAGTTTTCTCCCATTTTGTTTATGAATTGCGTAACTCAAAATGGGCAGCTACCTGTAATTATCTTTTACGTGCCTTGATAAAGTAAAATTCTTTTATACCGTCGGTGTATAAAGGTTAAACTCTTAAAAAAACTATTATATGATTACACCTGTAGGATACTTGTCTATTGTTAGGTCTGATAATCCAAGTCTGTGCAACCTCAATTAGCCTTTTTTTGTTTGAAGTTTGAGTACTTAATTGATATTCAAGTCTTAACATTCGTTTCAAAAGGAACATACACTTTGATGGGAGAATCATTTTCTTTACCCCAATCCATTTGATTGAAAAATCTTGGTTTCTTGAGTTAGCGTCACTGACAACTCTGATTCAGTGATGAGTACATCAAGTGAATGTTATTTGTGTAAATGAAGTAATACGATTTTAGTCTATTTAACTCATGGTCATCCTGGGTCAATAATTATTAGGTTTTCAAGTCACTAAGGTTAATAATGTCGGACTTTTGGGCTATATCAATTCATGGTAAAGTGTATTTTTTCTTAATGGTGGCCCACTGGTCAGTGGTCACAGCTCAAGGCTTATCAGGTGAACAATTGCAATTGCAAGGTCTCAAGTTCGAAACCCATTGGGTGCAAACAATTTTTGAGGGCCATCGGACTGGGTAAAACCTGAATTAACCATGGTACACTTGCGGGAAACTCCTTGCCGAAACTCCTTGCCGAGGGCCTGTGCACCTCCGGGATTAATCGGGGCTCTTAGAGATTTGGACATCCGGTGCAAATCAAAAAAAAAATTGACTACCTCCCTAGAGGTAGGGAGGTAGACTTATTTATCACGATGAACAGATTTCATTATGTGGCCTTGAGTTTCTATATCCTACGCGATCCCATGTTGGAGATTTGATGTTTGAGAGGAACAATTGAACAATTGGATTTATATACAGTAGAATTTGCAAGTCCTAACTTGGTTATGTTCCAACAGATGTCAGCTTTGAAGTCGGCAAACAAGGAATTGAAAGGAATGATGAAGACAGTGAAGATTAATGATATAGATGTATGTATTCTTCGTGGCGGTTGTATGTTTTAGTATCCTTGTGCATTTATCCTCAGTCCTTTCCGAATTTGTCGTGGTTGTTAATTGTGATTTTATTATGAGTAAATTTAGAGCCTGCAAGATGAAATGATGGACCTGATGGATGTGAGCAATGAAATTCAAGAGACTCTTGGTAGAAGCTACAGCGTGCCAGATGACATTGATGAAGAAGAACTCATGGGTGGTAAGCTTAAGTAGCAATATATTTTTTTAGAGAAGTAAAAAATATGTCGGATGAGCATTTAAGTTGTCAATATTTATGCAGAGCTTGATGCTCTGGAAGCCGACATGGACACTGAAGGCGAAGGTGTCCCTTCATATCTTCAACCTGAGCCCGATTTGGATGCAGAGCTTAGCCTACCATCAGCACCAACAGGGCATGCAGCCATGCCAGCTGGGAGAGCTAACCCGCAGGTAAAAACAAATGTTGTATGGCATAGTAATTAGTCTACCTGTACGTAGATAGTCAGTATATGCATGTATACATTTGCGTGCATATTTGAGCCTGCATCTTTTCGTATAAAAATGAAGTTATATTTATCTACTTGGAAAGCCTGCATTTTTGTATGAAAATGACATCTTCCCAGTCTGAGAAGGAAGGTTGTTATGCCTCCTCTCCCACCTCTCTCCATGCTTCTCTTTCCTGTTTTCTTTTTGTTTTGATTTTGTTTTTGTTGGTTTTTTTCTTCTTTCATGTGAAATGGATGAGTGAATGCACGTTAATGATTTTTCTTTTACTTCTGATGCACAGGCTGACGATGAAATAGGATTACCTGCTGTCCCTCACGCATCAATTCGTGGTTAAATAAAGGAGTGGGATACTGTTGATAACTTCTTTGGGATTACTCTTTGTTTGTTGGGGAAATCCTGGTGTAAACATAGTGTGCAGAATATATTTCATTGCCATTTCCAAATGACTAGTGGTGATTCATTTGTAATAATGAACAAAATACTTGATTGTATTATGCATTTCAGTATCTAATATCAACAAAGAAAAGGAATCACATGCAACATTTGGGACTTCGGATTACTTTCCGGGTCTGGTTTTCTCCTATAAAATAGGTTTGTGGATTTGCTGCAAAGATGCTCTATTTTGGTGCTGGTACCATGTTCGGCTATCTTAAGGTAGGTATTTAACGTCCTTGCTGAAACCTGGTAAAATGGCGATCAGATTTTGTGCGTGTAAAAATTGCTACCAGAGTAAAACTTTGTTCTTAGTGGAAACTGACTACTAATGCAGTCCTGCTAATGAATTTTGACCAAATGTTTGTGCTGAAGTGCATGTAACTGGATATATCTCCCACCCATTATGTATCTTAATATGAGGCAATGCTTGGAAGCCATAAGAGCCCCTGAGATGCAGCATGCCAATTGCCTAGCCCGGAAGGTTAAGATGAATTTAGAATTTAAGCTTAATGAGTTCAACCATTTAAGGTTCTTAGCATTGAATTAATCTATTAGATACAGTTTTACTGGATTTCTATATATAAATTTAAGGGTAGCACGGGCTAGCCAGCTTTCGGACTGGTCATTCAAAAATAGCCAGCCTTTGCAAAGTCAATGAAAAATAGCCACTATTTTGCTGCAACACGGAAAGTTCCAGCATAATATACTGGAGATCGGTGCACCTGTGTATGAACTTCCAGTATTATGCTGGAACTCCAACACGCGGAAAGTTCCAGTATAATCACCGGTGCTCCAATCTCCAGTATTATACTGGAACTTTCCGCGTGTTGGAGTTCCAGCATAATACTGGAAGTTCATACACAGGTGCACCGACCGGTGCTCCAATCCCCAGTATTTTATGCTGGACCGGTATATTCTACTGGAACTTCAGTATAATATATTGGAATATTTTTCCGGATTTTGAACAGTGTTTTCGTTCAGATTTATATCTTTACATGAAAGCGGCTAAAATTCGTTTACTTTTAAAACTATGGCTATTTTTGAATGATCACTTGTAAATCTAACTATTTTTTAATTTCTCCCTTTTAAAAGTAGTAAATTCATATGAATCTGGTGCCGCAACTTACATCCGCCTCTGATGGAAGGCTCCAATCTAGTCGAATTGACAGATAATGCAGGTTGTTTAACGGTAGGTGACACTTGTATTTGCCTCTTTAGGTTAAACAGAATTTGATCCTGGACCCTCTTCTATCTACCTGAATTAACTATGTAGTTGTTAGCACATGCAGAAATGTCTTGCATTCGGCACAAAAATCACGACACAAATTGTTCTTTCCTTTTCTCAGTACTGACAATTCTGATGTCATAATTTGCACCTTAAGTAAGATTGTGGTACTGACAATTTAAAAAGGGATTTTTAATCCAGCTAAAGATTTTCTCTTTTCTTTTTTATATTTATAGATAGGGATGCGGGAGACATTGAGTGGATTAAAAACGAAGTCAATTAGGCAGTGCATTCACAGTTATCCCTAATAGTGTCATTCTCATTTGGAACATACTACTACATCCTAAAGAGGATTTACAGGCTTGAGTCTAAAGGAGTTCCATCAATAACATTTTGAAGGATGTTGTAATGAAGAAAAATATGCCCACAGAGATCAACTTCCTTTAGTTTAGATCCAGCTTTCCAAAGTCCAGCATCTGCCAAGCAGCTTCCGAATCGATCTCAGCAGCAGAACTTAGCCTGAATCTGGTGCTCATCTTACTGTTGGGAGAATGTGCTAAGTATCTCAATCTTTCCAATTCTTTTCTCAGTGACCTGTACTGGGCTGCATAGAGTTTGGATATAATATCAGAACATTCATTTTTTATTTATTTTTTTGATAAGGAATATCAGAACATTCATATACGAGGATGTTCTGCTGCCAAAACTTAATTGCGGAGGCCGGAACCAAGAAAAAGTTGAGCGTACAAGTGACACCAACGAAGGAATAACAGTGGTAGATCAACCAATATGAAGCGAAAGAAAGAAAGACCGACAATGATACTAGCTAAGAGTTGCAATGGCAAGTAGAACTTTTGAATCTCGGCAGCTATAATATATTCCATTCATAGTCTTCCAAGGAAATTTTTTGCAATCCAAGGTCAAAGTGGGCAGATAAAGAGGAGCTTTTGTTGTTTTACTACCTCATGAACAATTGAGACAAATAAGAAATAAAATAAGGCGAAAACAAAGCAGTTACTTGACTGGCCATGCAACTAAATTCCAGCACTTAAGTGGTCCAGAAAAGACGAAAAAGAAGGCAAAAGAAAATAATTAACTGTTAAATAGCTACTTAAATAAACTATCAAATAAGTATATGGACAGATTGATTGATCCAAAGATAAAAAACTCACCATCAACAATGAGTTTTTCCTGCTGAAGTCTGAGCATTTGTTGCTTTAGCTCCCTATTCTCCATTGATAAAGCAACACGCTGCTGAAGCAGAGAAGCAACCTTGGCAGCTAACTCTGACTCTAGAGCCTGCATTCAAAAATGATACTTTCACCGCTCAGTTACACAATACAACAGTGTAAGATTAAGCACCATATAGCAATGTAACACCAGATATTGTGTTGCTTACAAAAACGCTACTAATCATTAGAAACTACTGCATACAGCATTAAGGTCAATGATTTTTTTTTATTTTTTTTATCGGTAAATTCAGGTCACGAAAGATTGTTGTACTTGAACGAGTATGATTTAAAACATTTTCAATTGTTATGAAACTACTTAATATAACATTGGGATCTCAACTATGATTTCAAATCATGGTCTTCCCTCGAGTCAATCTTATAGTGATTAATCAACAATTGTCGTGTAGCCATGAAAACTTTAGTTTTACAAGAAAAGTCGGTTTAGTCTTTACTGTTCCTTAGCCTGTGATGCTTTAACTAATATCTGAAGCTCAACTTATATCCACATTATGAATTTTTCATTTAAAAGGAAAGCTTTGGAAAAAGTCGGATTGTAGTAATGGTAACAGGGCAGGGCAGTAGTCCCTACATCAAAGCAAGTACCTCATATGTGTTGACAGTTCTCTCAAGTTCAGCGATGTATTGGAGTTTACGGACTCTTGACCGCTGTCCAGGATGCCTGTATACAAATTGCAAAAATAATTGTAAACTGTTGTATATTTCCCTAGAAAACAATTGTCTTAGAACGATACAAATCCTGCTGATAAGTGACAAGACTTGAAAATAATATAAAACAAGAGCAAACCCAAAGCATGTTCACACTTTTATTATAAAAAGTTCGAATAGTTTAAAAAGTGAAATTGTTGGGACAACTACTAAGAAACTTTGACAAAAAAAAGGTAATAGGGAATGATCAGTAGAACAGAAACTATATAATATTATAGCAATCTCATCTGTTATCTACCAGTATTTCGGGATTCAATTGGTCATGAATTTCGTACGGTGATGCTTTTCACAAATCCAGGCATAACCCCTAGAATTTGAGTGTTACCACTATCCTTAGTAGCAGTAGTAATTAGGGACATGGGCAATATTGGGTTAAAAGAATTATGAGTGACAGGACAGTCTCAACAGGGTTGGTACTTTATTTGTTACATAGATGATTTAATTAGTGAAAGTTAATTTTTGCAATTGAAATTCCTTAACATAATCAGCCGATGAACAAGAATTGAACAAAGAGAAGTTAGCCATGCGCTGAAAGGTATTGACTGAGACATTGATGCAAAATGTTTTTGGCATTTTCATTCCATTTAGAAGACTTAATCAAGTTCGTCCTTCAAACAATTGAACATCGTGATAAACCTACTTTTTCAGCACCTAATACCTCCAGATAATATTTGGTAAAAGAAGACCTAACAGGCACATCAGATTTCCAATAATGCAAGAGATTTAACTGATAGACGGTCGTTAAAAAGTAACAGAAGCTTCTCCGGGTCATATGTCTACAATGAGTAAGAAGCATTTCAACAATTTGTGTAACAAAGTGGAAAGACGTCTTCATAGGATAGAAGGAACCAAAACGGCATTCTTTATTAACCAGACAGTATTTCATAAAAGAACTCTTTTGAGTTTTCTGGATTTCCCTTTTCATTTGGAAAAACTTGCTGATTTTGGAAGTTGGATGAGCTCTCTAAGTGTATCATTACAAGTCATAGGTCCCTTAGGGAGAATGTCAGTTGACCATGAAGATCAAGCTGCACAAGGGAAGATCACTAATACTAAATATATGTGTATCCTTTATCAGTTACTACAATTATTATGTGTTTTCAAGATATTGTAAACTGCTCCCTCTATGCAGCTAAGTCAATGAGATTATTAGCGCCTACGCTAGCCATTTAACCAAACTGAAATAATATTATTTAAGTTCCCAATTCATGCTAATGGCAGTTGCTTTTTCCTACAAGATAAGCAATCTAAAGTTTGTATTTTTACAAGAGGATGATGACCCTGTACAAAACACAGACTAGAAATATTAGCAATTTTATAAGGTGCATGCCTCGTGATTTCAGGAAATGTTTGGAGTGATGTTGCTCTACCAAAAATAATAGTATGCGTTTAACAACACAAAAGTAGATATAGATAATACATCATCAACTAATAATGAAAAATCTTGGAATAAGCATAAGAATCTGGAATCTAACCGTTTCATTGCCTTTGCCTCAGCATTGACATCATCAGCTGCACCAGAGACATTGCCTGCTACTGCTAACTCCGATTGTGCAGCTCCAGACATAGAAATACACCTATCTAAATATTGTAAAGGGTTTGGAGACACATATTCTGATAATGCTGAAACTATAGCATTCTCAGCAAAGGTCACATTGCTCTTTCCACGGGGCGAATTAGGGCCATAGACGCAATTAGTCTTCAAACTACTATCCGATTCACAAGATGCATTGGATTCAGTTTCGTCAAACTTATCGAAACCTTCCAACGAAACAAGACCATCCAAAAGCGTAAAAGAATCACTAGCTGATCTCCTATGCATTATGCCATCGGAATTTGAGTTCGATTCATTCAGCAGCTCATCGAGCCATGCGGGCTGCTCCTCCAAGATATAACTCTGCGAAATAGATTTATGATGTCGAGGAGGTAATGGGTTATGTTGGTGTGATGTTGGGTTAAAAGGGTTTTGAACTGGACTAGTTAACGGTTTCTTCTGAAACGGGCAGCGAGGCGGAAGATGAGCTTGTCTTGACATGGTGAACTTAACTACTAAGTGATCCTATCAAAGCTTTATGATTTTCTTTTTCACTCCTTCACAACAGAATCAAATACAAGAAGTCTTTCTCCAATGTTTCTTCCATCATCTTATAACCTAAATTCTACAAAAAGTTTTACAAAACATGAAAATTAGAAATTATATTTTGTTTTTCAAAAAAAAAAAATTAAATATCAACCAAAAAATCCATGAGAACAGAAAATCCAAGAATTTTAAAACAATTGGGAGTTAAGTTCTAGGCAAGAAAATCAATAGCTGGAAAAACAAAAGAGCTTATGACATTTAAGAATCTAATTTGTTCCCCTGTTTTTCATAATATAAGAATAATTTTTCAGTAGGTTAAAGTTCATAGGAAAGATTATTTTATAATAATTAGCGTATTTTACTTCCCCAATTAAAACAATGAGCCTGGGGAGCAAAAGAGAACAATAAAACAAAATGAATTTTGAGTTCACTTTGAAAATATCTATTAAACCCACGATGAAACAGCAAACCAAGAAACCAAAAATACCCAAATGCAGAAAAGGAATAATGCAAAGTACAGAAAACAGAGGAGGAAAAAATAGGAAGCAAGATAAGGCAAATTACACAATCTACATTCCCCATTGATTAAGCACTAGAAAGAAATCCAAAACCCAAACTGAACACTAAACCCTCAAGATTTTTAACAACAGAAAAACACATTGTCGAAGGAAGATAATCAAGAGAATGTTACAAAAGCCAAAAAAAAGAAAAGAACCCCACAAACAAAAAAATGTTGTATAAAAACTGTATCTTTCTTTTTTCTAAATTCTTGAAAATATATTCTGGGCATA
>MU697026.1:56944-70655 GCA_026770625.1 Nicotiana glauca | reverse complement strand
GGGGGGGGGGGGGGGGGGAGGGGAAGGAGTGAGGAAAAGAGAAGCAGTAGCTTTGAGTGTTTATGTGCAAAATGCAAATGCCAATGTTGTTTAAGTAGTAGCAAGTTGATAGATTAGATAGGGAGGATTCAATAACACAGTCACTCTTTCACAGGCCCATTACTACTCACTCACTCCATTTCTAATTTACCAATGGACAATGTTGTTAAAGAGAGAGAGAATTTGGTATGTACTATTTGACAGCTTTGAGTTGTTCACAGCTCATCTTCACTTTTCTTATGTTGCGTATAAAATCTTTACCTTCCCTCTTTTGCCCTTTTTCCTTTGTTTCCTTCCAAATAAATTTCAGTTTTCTTTAGAGATTAATTTTAATTCACACGTGTAAGATTTATTAAAGGGAAAAGTTTTTATTAGAATCTTTTTAATTCTCAAACTCGAATACAACAACAACCGCAATCCCACTAAAATAATCTGTAAGCACACCTTACCCTTACTCATGAGAAATAAAAAATTTATTTCCGAAAGACCTTGAGAAGACAAAAATAGACAAATAGAATTTGTGACAACGAGCAAAAATAAAAAAATAATACAAGCATCTCAAACTCGAATACAATACCTTTAATTAATTGAGAGATTATGGATATTATGAATCTCACAAGAATAAACTTTGGTGGTCATTTTCTTAGAGATAATTTGGTAAGTTAGTTGCAATTTTTCACTTTTTTTTTGTTGGGTTTATTTATTGGGTGTCCGAACCTATAGTGGAGCTCGATTATATTTGGATTCACGCTACATAAGACCCTTTAAGTATGAAGCGCTTCCTAATAGAATTTTTATCATACTCAGGATCGAACAGAGACTTTTAGTTAATGGTGTAGAGATCATATTCATCCACCACAACTCATGTGGGTGCACTTTTTCACTTTATTTATGCATTGGTAATATAAAAAGCTTTTAAAACAATTACAAGCTCAGTGTAATCCCACATTGTAGGGTTTGGGGAAGAAAGTGTGTAAGCAGACCTTACCCCTATCTCATGGAGATAGAGAGGTTGTATTTAATAGACCCCATGCTTAGTAAAGCATAAGCACAATAATAATGAAATGTAGACAACCAGATACAACAATGAGGAGCCACAGAAAAGAAGCATTAAAATAACAAGATAGTAAGATAATCAAAATCAAAGTAACAACAGGCAATAATAGAAACCTAAGACTAAAACAATAAGAGAGTACGTATTAATGCTATCCTCGACCTCCACGCCTTCCTATCAAGGGTCATGTCCTCGGTAACCTAGAGTATTGCCATGTCTTGTATAATCATCTCACTCAAATGCTTTTTCGGCCTACCTCTACCTCTCATCTTGCATTCCAAGGCCAAGCTCTCACACTCCTTATTGGTGTGTCTGCGTCTCTCCTCTTCACATGTTCGAACCATCTAAGTCCAGCTTCCTATATCTTGTCCTCCACCGGGACTACACCCACCTTATTCCGAATAAATTTATTTTTAATTTTATCAATCATGGTATACCCGCACATCCATCTTAATATCCTCATTTTAACTACCCTCTTCTTCTGGAAAATGCAGGCTCTTAACTGGTCAACACTCAGCCTCATACAACACAGTTGGTCTAGCTACTGCTATATTAACTTTAAGTTTTGTTGGCACTCTCTTGTCGCACAAAACACCGGAAGCAAGCCTCTATTTTATCCATCCTACCCTAATATGATGTGTGGCATCCTCATTTATCTCTTCATCCTCTTATATAACTTACCCAAGATATCTGAAACTTCTTCTATTAGGGATGGCTTGTGAATCCAGCCTCACAACTATTCTGTCTTGGTCCTAATCAACTTAAAACCTTTAGATTCCAATGTGTGCCTCCAAACCTCTAACCTTGTGATAACACCACATTACGTCCATCCATTATTAGGGCAAATAAAAAAGAGTTGAAGGCTGACTCCTGATGCAGCCCCATCACAATTAGAAGGCGATCTGAGTCCCATCTCATTATCCTCACCTAGGTCTTAGCTCCTTCATATATATCCTTAATTGACCTAATGTATACAACATGCACCCCCTCTCCTCGCCTCCAAAATCATCCACAAAACCTCCCGTTGTACTTTATCGTAAGCCTTTTCTAGGTTAATGAATACCATATGTAAGTCCCAATTCCTCTCTCTATACTATCTTATCAATCTCCTAACAAGGTGGATGATTTTCGTAGTAGAACGCCCTGGTATAAATCCGAACAAGTTCTCAGAGATAGACACACTACTTCTCACACTCAGCTCTACCATCCTCTCTCAGATTTTTGTAGTATGACTTAGTAGTTTGATACCCGATATTTATTATAATTTTGAATATCACCCTTGTTCTTGTATAATGGGATCATCGTACCCCACCTCCACTCCTCGGGTATTTTCTTCATCCTAAAAATAATATTAAATAACTCAATGTGCCGCTCCAAGCTCGCTCTGCCAGTTTTGCTTTGGCCCCATTGCTCTATCCCTGCTCATCTTATGCATATCCCCCTTAATCATATCAACTCTAATACGACTACAATATCCAAAGTCTCGCTGACTCTCAGAGTATTTCAAATCCCCTAGCACAATGTTCTTATCCCCTCTTCATTCTGGAGTCTATGGAAGTAAGTCTGTCATCTCCGACGAATATGTGCCTCATCCAATAAGACTTTGTCATCCTCGTCCTTGATGCACTTCACTTGGTCCAGGTCACGTGCCTTCCTTTCTCTCACCTTAGCTAGCCTGAATAGTTTCTTCTCCCCTTCTTTGCCTTCAAGTTCTTCGTACAAACGATCAAATATTGTAGTCTTTGCCGCCATAATCGCTAACTTAGCTTCCTTATTAGCCATCTTATACCACTCCTTATTCTCCCTCGTATCCTTCTCATTCACTCTCTTCAGTAGCTTCAAATATGTTACTTTCGTGACTTTCACTTTTCCTTGGCTCCATTCCGCCACTAGTCCCTTTTGTGACCACCAGAGTATCATTTCGAGACCCCTAATACCTCTCTTGCAACTACCCTAATGCAATTTGCGGGCGTGGTCCACATACCACTCGTGTTCTCACTACTCTTCCAAGCCCCCATGTCTAAAAACTGCTAATATTCAATAAAAAAAAATTTTAAAGCAAAAATTTGGCAAAAAAATCTTTTTAATAGGCATTTTTTTGTGGTGATAAATAGTTTTGTTATTTTATTCGTGATATCTTTTGCAAATGAATTTTCTCTTCATACCATTTTTGTGTTAATTTTTATCCTGGAACTTTTTAATCAATGTTTTTTTTGTAATAATGTCTAAAGTAATTCCAGTTATTTTAGTTTAACTTCTATTCAAATTAGTTTCAACTATTAAAAGTATTTTTAAGCACTTAATGATTATCAAGTTATTCTTAAATACTTCATTCATCTCAATTTATGTGGTACTATTTGATTTGATACGAAATTCAATAAAGAAATAAAGACTTTTTAAAAATTATAATCTAAAATAAGTTTTACATGTTTGCATGGTTATAAATTATTATCTAATTAAAGATATAATGAAAATTTTTGAGTTAAATTATTTGTAAATATAAAAAGTGATATTTTCTAAGAACGAACTAAAAAGTAAAAAGTGTTAATATAAATTGAGACGGGTGAGGTAATTAAGTCAAACGAGCATCAGCAATATAGATATGGGTTCAACTCTCATTGACTATTACATGGGAGTTCTATAAAAGGGCAATTTGGGCAGGTTGCAAAATGTTTGTACTGATTATAAATAGATCAAATGAAACTTCATATTATGAAAAAGTTTAAAATATTTTGTGTTATTATTGTTTAAAAACGAATTTCTTATATGCGAATTTAATAGTCAAATAATTACACTATCAGGTGTACTATTTCAAATGGAAATAATTTAAAAGATGATAATGAAATAAAAAGTAAAGCTTCTCACAAGAACATATAAAGAGTACGACTTTGTCGACAGAAATTGTACGTCTAAAAAGTAAAATGAAGACGTGAGGCTTGGATCACAGGTCATCCCCGAGAAATCAAGTATTTTGGGTCTGTTATTCAGGAGGATGGGAAAGTCGATGAGAATGTTATACACCGTATAGGGGTAGGGCGAACGAAATGGAGGTTAGTATATGAAGTCATGTGAGATAAGAAAGTGTCATTGATGCTCAAAGGTAAGTTTTATAGACCGTTGGTTAGACCAACTATGTTGTATGGGGCAGAGTGTTGTCTAGTTAAGAACTCGCAGATCTAAAAGATGAAAGTAGCAGAAATAAGGATGTTGATGTGGATGTGCGGGTACACCAGGATAGATAAGTTTAAGAATGAAGATATTCGGGAGAAGGTAAGCGTGGCTCATATGGATGACAAGATGCGGGAAACGAGGCTCAGATGGTTCGGGTACGTGCGAAGGAGAAGCCCAAAAGCCCCGGTAAGGAGGTGTGATCGATCGATTTTGGCTGGTACGAGAAGAGGTAGAGGACGGCCTAAGAAGTATTGAGGAGAGGTGATGAGACAGGATATGGCATGGCTTCAGATATCCGAGGACATGACCCTTGATAGGAAGGTGTGGAGGTCAAGCATTAGGGTTGTAGGTTAGGAGGTAGCTGAGCATTTTTCTACATCATTCCGGGTGTGAGACTAGTTTGATAGGATTTTATCTTAGACTGCTAGTGGTTAATGTTGTGTTTACACTATTCTAATATCGCGGTTATTTACTTGTTATTCTTATTGTTTTTCATCTATTTCCTCATCCTTATGTTTCTGTTATTATTTTTGTGATTTCTGTTAATGGTACAGATTTATTGTCTCTGTTCATCTTCTTGAGCCGAGGGTCCTTCAAATACAACCTCTCTACTCCCTCGGGTTAGGGGTAAGGTCCACACACTTACTACCCTTCCCAAACCCTACTTGTGAAATTACATTGGGTTGTCGTTGTTGTTGTTGTTGTTTGATTAGTTGAACAACAACATCATAAACTCAATGTAATTCTAGAGGTGGGGTCTGGAGAGGGTAGTGTGTATGCAGATGTTACCTCTATCTTGAAGTTGGAGACTACAAAGGTTGTTTTCGATAGACCATCGGCTCAAAGACGAGGAGAAAACATTATCACCAAGCAATAACAACAACAAGATAGTAAGAAAACAAAATGAAAGGAACAACAAGTAATAAACCTTACAATAACATAATACAGGTCTAACACTAATACTCTCGGCTACCTACTAGCCGTATACCTTGATTCTCGACCTCCATACCTTCCTATCAAGGGTCATGTCCTCGGTGAGCTGAAGTAACGTTATATCATGCCTAATCACCTCTTCCCAATACTTCTTCGGCCTACCTCTACCTCTTTTCAACCCTTCCAGCACCAACCTCTCACACCTCCTTACTGAGGCATCTGTGTTTCTCCTCTTTGCATGCTCAAACCATCTAAGTCTAGCTTCCCCCACCTTGTCCTTTACCGGAGACACTCCCACTCTAGTACGGATATTTTCATTCCTAATCCTATCCATCATCATCATCTCTGCTACATTCATCTTCTGAACATGCGAGTTCTTGACTGGGCAGCATTTTGCCCCATACAACATAGTTGGTCTAACCACCACTCTATAAAATTAGTCATTAAGGAGGCACATTCTTGTCACATTAAACACCGGATGCTAACCTTCACTTCACCACTCCGCTCTAATACAATGTGTAACATCTTCGTCTATCTCCCTATTTCCTTAGATAATAGATCATTTGTACTTGAAACTCTCTCTTAGGGATAACTTTGTATATTAAGCTTCACATCTCCGTCCGTTTCACTAGTCCCGACACTTATTATTGAAATGTAGAACTAAAATATTATAATTCTACCATATATTATAAGTTAATGAAGAAGGAATGTTCCAGATCCATTGAATTTTTTTAATCATTTGGGGACTTCATTGATTACCTCTTTCAAATAAGAGTTTATCATAGTTCGTAATTAACTTAATAGCCGTTTTGTCTGTTGAACAAAAATAAAAACAAAAACAAAAACAAAAACAAAAGGAACAAGGAAAATTGGGAATACAACGTTGTAATGACCTTCCTAAATCATACCATTCAATTTTGCAAGGAACAAAAAATATGCTTTTGAGAATCTACATTGTGTTGCAATTGTAATTGATTGTCTAATTTTAAGATGTAAATTTAAAAAAGATATTGCAATAACCAAATGTAAAGCCAAAAAAGCTTCCTATTTGTGATTGATTACTTATTTACTTAGAAGCAATTAAAGTGGGGACTTTTATAAAAAGATATAAAAGTGGTAATAAGCATTCAGCAAATCATATAAAAGCAAATTAAAAGATTGTTTAGATAAAATCCACAATATATCCTACTTACCATATTGATAAACTTGAAGTCATTATCGTATAAATTGTGATAAACATAGTTGAAGTTCAATACCTTCTCCTCTGGAAAAATGATACTGTTTGGCAAGGTAAATGACTTTTATTTATTAATTTTTTTTCCGAATATTTTGGAAAAAAAATATGGTACTATTGCTGTAATTTTTGAATCGTAATTTCTTGAAAACGTTTTATGCATTTCTATAAAATTAAGAATTAATCTTCAAAATTCGTATAGTATGATCAATTAAATGCTTTAACATTTATACTTTGAATCACGATATCTTTTGGGATGCAATGTGTATTTGTTAATTATGGATATACAGCACAAAAGTGATCGTAGAAAAGAGTATTTCAAGAACTTTCTCCTCAATAATTGCCACATCGTAAGAATTTGGGAATATGTTCTCAAGACACACAGAATCAAATTACAAATTCTAAGTTCTTTTCGAAAGAAAAAAAAACTATTTCTAAGACTTTTTATTCACCAACTAATTCTTAGACATTATCGTCAATATCATTGCAATTACCATAATCATCATCAATGAACCAAAGCCCCACTTAGACAATTCTAAAATCATTATTATCAACATTATTGCTATTAGCAATAACCATCATGAGCAGAGGCGGTCACAATATGAGTTTTATGAATTTAACTAAACTCAACATTCTTTATACGAAACCTAAATATATTTTTGAAAAAATTACTAAATTTTAACGTATATTAAATTCTAATATTATATTTTATTAATGCAATAGACTTAGTGAAAAACATAAAAATTAAATGAATGAATTTAAATTCTGAATTCGCTTATGATCATGAACCATAAACCATCATCACAAAAGTGAAACTTTCTTCAAAAATGAAAGTCCATCCTTGAGTTATTGATGCCTCGAAAAAGAGTCTTTTTTTTTTTGCAAAGATAGCCAAAAACATTGTCTATGAGATATTATTTGTTTCAGGGAGGAATCATATACATAAATATCAATTTGTTCTCTTTTTATCCTTTGTAGAATCTTCTTAATATGCTTAGATATTTTCCAAAGAAAAGATTGAACTTTGGCTAAAATATTGCATTTATTAGTAGTGTGAGACTTGAGATGATGAAAGGGACCACAACTCCAATATTAATATATTGAAAGCCAGCCCACTAATTTCCAAGTGCAGTAATTTTCAGTTTAGTTAACCAAGTTGATTTTAATTAGTATAAAGCATTAGTACGTTAAACATATTTTCATTTGTTATTTTACGAGATAGCGATGTTAATACTTACTTATTAGTTATTAAATGTCTTCATATATTAGTCCTTGTCTGTCGAGTGAGAAAAATAAAGCACATCAAGTTGAAGCCGAAAGAAAGCATATCAACAAGTGAATAAAAGTATATTAATGTCTCTATATATACTTTTTAAACATAGTTTAATGTAGAGATTGAGTAGGAAGACTTCCTTTCTTATTAGCAAATTATAAGAGGGGGGTTAATCTCGAACATTCTTTTGCTTAGTCAACTAACTAATTAAAATTGGGAAAATTTCACATTAGAACAATTGGGCTTCATATTTTTTAATTATATAGCTCATATTTCAATTTAGGAATTTTTACACCCTATAGAAAACCTTAGTACCCTATTTGTTTTAAATAAATACCATTTTAAAATATTACATCCTATAGATACCTTTTACACTTTATAGCCAAATATCTAATTATAGTTACATCCTACATTTAAGGCACCATATATGCTAAATAATATATGGTATCTATTTTAAGTTACCTTGTCATTCTTCACCTTCATATACGATTACTATATTGAGATTCATTTCTTCTCTTTAACCAGTTCCTAAGCTGAAGCCTCGTCTTACTTATTCCTGCATTCCCTTACAAGTTTTCCTGACGGCCTTCTGCCTATTTGTGCTTTTAATATATTACTTTTGGTGTTTATAAGCAACTATGGTGTTCTAGCTGCCATTTTACACAAAGAAGATGGCGTTTCGTTCCGAGGGGGCTGACCAGCAAGAATTAATGGCTGGCCGCCGGCCGGCGAAGCCATAAGGCTATTTCTCTCTCTAGATCGCCCAAATCGCCTATTTGTATTCAGTTGTATTTGAATTTATATTTCAGCTGTATTCACATGTATTCAGCAACATTCATTTATATCTTTTAGATGTATTAAAAAGTTATGCGTATTCTCTTGTAATCAGTAATCAGTTGTATTTAACTATTTTATTCAGCAGTAGTTAGTTGTATTCAAGTGTTTTATACAACTGTACTCACTTGTAGTTAGTTATATTCAACTATTTTATTCAGCAGAAGTTAGTTGTATTTTGTTGCATTCAAGAGGTTTATTCAGCTGTATTCAGTTGTATTTTGTTGTATTCAAGTGTTTTATTCAGATGAATTAAGTTGTATTTTGTTGTATTCAACTGTATACACTTTTACTCAACTGTATTATTCATATGTATTTCTTTTTATTCAGCTATAATCTTTATTATTTATCTTTCAAATACAGATTAATGAGGGACCGTTTTAGTTCGTTGAGTTAAATTAGGAGAATATCATGTGATTTGATTTCCTTCGTTTTTGTCACGACCCAGATTCCCCACCATCGAGATTCGTGATGGCGCCTACTAACGGACCTAGGCCAACCAAACTTTAAACATTCTCCGATAATCCCAACAATATAAGTAAACACAATTAATTAAACAAGTGTGGAAGACTTTAAACTTAATAAAAATGAAACCAAAAATTGCGGAAGTTTGAAACATATCTCTACCCAGAACCTGGTGTCACTAGCTCACGAACTTGTAAGATTCACTAAATACAACCGACTGAAAGAAATCATAACAGTCTGTTTCGATACAAGAATTAACAAACTGAATAAAGGTGGAAGAGACTCCGGGCCTGCGGACATCAACAAGGCAACCTCCAAGAGTCCCTGGACTGAAGGTCTGCTCCCGATCTAGTACTACTGCGGTCCGAAAGCTGTGTCCTGATCTGTGCAAATTAAATGCACAGAGTGTAGCATCAGCACAACCGACCCCATGTGCTAGTAAGTGCCTGGCCTAACCCCGGCGAGGTAGTGACGAGGCTAGACAGGACCTACCACAAATAACCTGTACAAATATATATGCAGTAACAGGAAATACACTAATTTTAACAGTTAAAAGAGAGGGGAGAAGCATGTTGTGGGGTACTACAGTCTAAATATAGAAATCAACGGTAAGGAAATGAAGCTGAACAATAAAAACTGATAAGGAAAACATAGGAAGCTTCTACACACGAAAGCAATACACTCAGTCCATACTCCGTTGCGGCGCGCAACCCGTTCCTCAACATATATCACCGTTGCGGCGTGCAACCCGATCCTCAACAATCAATATCGTTGCGGCGTGCAACCCGATCCTCAATATTCATCAACACCATTGCGGCGTGCAACCCGATCCTCAACAATCAATACCGTTGCGGCGTGCAACCCGATCCTCAACCATTGATACCAAGAACTCACCCAAACAATGACTGCAACTCAAGTGCGACGGGAGTAACAACAATCATAAGAAAATCCCGGCAGGGGAATACGATTAACAATTCAATCATCCAGGCAAGGGAGAATACAATAAATACTTACGTCCCGGCAAGGGACTAATCGTTACACATTCCACTTTTAATCACCTAATTCTCGGGTAACAATTTCTAGTCCGAGCCAATGCTCCAAAAGCCAAACCAATCACAATGTATTATGCTTATCAACCCATGCAAGAAAGATGTACCATTAAATCCGAATCCAACACATATAAGACTCACGGTCATGCTAGACTCCGGTGCATAGATAACCTTCACCATGCCTATACACCGTACTCTACGTTTAGCAAGTAGCAAATAACAACCTAATCCTAATCCCTCAAGCCAAAGTTAGAACAACCACTTACCTCAAATGCTCCAAAAAAATCCACTCAAGCCTCTAGTATAGCTTTACCCCTCGAATTCACCACAAAACCGCTTGAATCTAGTCACAAATTATATGAATGCATCAACAAATGCTAATTGAATCAATTTGAATGTATGAAAATGAATTTCCCAAAGTTTTAATCAAAAATCCTCAAAACGCCCCCGGGCCCACGTGGTCAAAATCCGAGGTTCGAACCAAAACTCGATTACCCATTCCCCCACGAGTTCATATATATGATTTATTTTGAAACCAGACCTCAAATTGAGGTCCAAATCCCCAATTTTAGAAACTCTAGGCTCTACCCTAAATTTCCAAAATCTCCCATTAAAATCTTAGTTTTGAAGTTGAAATTATGTTTAAGGATGTTAAGGAGTGAAGAAAATAAGTTAGAAATCACTTACCAATCGTTTTGAAGAAAGAGAATAGCTTGGAAAATTGCCTCTTATGATTTGGGTTTTGAAAAAGTGAAAAATGACTGAAAATCCCAACTTTATATACTTTACCGAAGCCTGGCGCGGACCACACAAAAATGCACCCCGATCGCGCTAAGAAAGGGAAGAAAATGACTCTCTGAACTTGCCCAGCGCGGACCGCACGAATTTGGTATGCGGCCGCGCTAGTGGAATGACCCTGAAGACCCCTCTCTGAATCTTCCAGCGTGGACCGCGCTGATAAGGCAGGCGGCCGCGCTGGTCGAACTGGAATCCACTGGCCCTCTGAACCTAGCCACGCGGACCACGCAGAAATGCATTGCAGCCGCGCAGCTTCCAGCGCGGACCGCGCGGAAATGACCGCGGCCGAGCTGGGGGCCTGCAACACCTGGACCTGCAACATCTGATACGTTTAAGTTTAGACCTCTCGGGACTTACTCAAAACTCACCCGAACCCTCGGGCTCCAGATCGAACATACATATAATCTCAAAACATACTACAGACTCATCCGTGCGATCAAATCGCCTGAATAACATCATGAATTTTCAGTTTGGGTCTCAAAACCCATGATTTCTTTCCACATTCCATAAAGCATCAAGTTTATGATTTTTAGCTCAAAACACGTCAAATGACGTCCGATTTCGACCAAACTTCACAGAAAGTGCTTAACACATATTTAAGACCTGTACCGGGCGTCGAAACCAAAATACGAGCCCGATACCTATATTTTCTAACTCATTTTCATTTTCATTTTTCCTTAATATTTTCAAAAAAACAATTTAACAGAAAAATTCTTTTACTCGGGTTCTGGATCTCGGATTTCGACTCCGGGCACATGCCCGAGTCCCATATTTTTCTACGGACCCTCTAGAACCATCAAATCACGGATCCGGGTCCGTTTACCAAAAATGTTGACCAACGTCAACTATATCAATATTAATATCAAAATTCTTCAAATTTTTTTCACATAATTCACATATTTTAACATAAAAACTTTTCGGCTTCGTGCCCGGACTGCACACGCAAATCGAAGTAACCACTAGCGAGGTTTCCAAGGCCTCGGAAGCGCAGATAAAGGGAGAAATACGGTAATGACCCTTTGGGTCGTCACATTCTCCACCTCTAAAACAACCGTTCGTCCTCGAACGGACAAAAGGAAGAAGTACCTGAGTCAGGAAATATATGAGGGTAACGGCTCCGCATATCAGACTCGGACTCCCAGGTCGATGCCTTAAGAGGCTGACCTCTCTACTGAACACGCACTGAAGGAAAACTCTTCGACCTCAACTGTCGAACATGCCGGTCTAGAATGGCTACCAGCTCCTCCTCGTAGGACAGATCCTTGTCCAACTGGATAGTGCTGAAATCTAACACGTGGGTAGGATCGTCGTGATACCTCCGAAGCATAGACACATGAAATATCGGATGCACGACTGACAAGCTAGGTGGCAAGGCAAGTCTATAAGCCACCTCTCCCACTCGATCAAGAATGTCAAATGGGCCAATGAACCTAGGGCTAAGCTTGCCTTTCTTCCCAAATCTCATCGCGCCCTTCATAGGCGATACACGGAGCAATACTCGCTCGCCAACCCGTGGAAGCTACATCTCGAACCTTACGATCCGCATAACTCTTTTGCCGCGATTGAGCCGAGCGAAGCCTGTCCTGAATGATCTTGACCTTATCCAAGGCCTCCTGGACTAAATCTGTACCCAATAACCGAGCCTCTCCCGGTTCAAACCATCTCTCTGGAGACCGACATCGCCTACCATACAACGCCTCATAAGGAGCCATCTGAATGTTGGACTGGTAGCTGTTGTTGTAGGCGAACTCCACTAAAGGTAGAAACTGGTCCCAAGAGCCTCCAAAATCAATAACACAGGCTCGGGGCATATCCTCCAATATCTGAATAGTCCTCTCGGACTGACCGTCCATCTGAGGATGGAATGCTGTACTCAACTGTACTTGGGTGCCTAACTCCTGCTGAACTGCTCTCCAAAAGCGCGAGGTAAACTGCGTACCTCGGTCTGAAATGATAGATGTCTGCACCCCATGAAGGCGAACAATCTCTCGGATGTAGATCTCAGCTAATCTCTCCGATGAATAGGTGGTGTCAACAGGAATGAAATGCGCTGACTTGGTCAGCCTATCAACAATGACCCAAATGGAATCAAACTTCTTATGAGTCACCGAAAGTCTCGTAACGAAGTCCATGGTAATCCTCTCCCACTTCCACTCGGGAAGCTCAATCCTCTGAAACACACCACTAGGCCTCTGATGCTCATACTTGACCTGCTGACAATTCAAACACCGAGCCACATATGCAACAATTTCCTTCTTCATCCTACGCCACCAATAATGCTGCCGCAAGTCCTGATACATCTTTGCGGCACCCGGGTGAATATAATACCGAGAACTATGGGTCTCCGCTAAGATCAACTCTCGAATCACATCGACATTGGGCAAACATACTCGCCCCTGCAACCTCAAAAAACCATCCGCATCTAAAGTCACCCTCATGGCACCTCCACGCTGCACAGTGTCTCTCAGGACACACAAGTGAGGATCATCAAACTGTCGATCACGGATACGCTCCAATAATAAAGAACGAGCGACCGTGCAAGCTAAAACTCGGCTAGGCTCAGAAATGTCCAACCTCACAAACCGATTGGCAAAGGCCTGAATATCCAAAGCAAGTGGTCTCTGGCTGACCGAAACATAAGCAAGACTACCCATGCTGGCTGACTTCCTACTCAATGCATCCGCCACCACATTGGCTCTCCCCGTGTGGTACAAAATAGTAACATCATAATCCTTCAATAGCTCCAACCATCTCCGCTGTCTCAAGTTCAACTCTTTTTGCTTGAACAAGTATTGCAGACCCTTGTGATCAGTGTACACCTCACACGTCACACCATATAAGTAATGCCTCCAAATCTTCAA
>MU697026.1:43337-56583 GCA_026770625.1 Nicotiana glauca | reverse complement strand
CATAAGCAATGACCCTGCCATCCTGCATCAATACTGCGCCAAGCCCAATACGGGAAGCATCACAATAAACTGTATAAGGCCCTGAACCTGTGGGCAAAACCAATATCGGTGCCGTAGTCAGAGCTATCTTGAGCTTTTGAAAGCTCTCCTCGCACTCGTCTGACCACCTAAACGGGGCATCCTTCTGGTTCAACCTGGTCATCGGGGCTGCTATAGATGAGAACCCCTCCACGAACCGACGGTAATATCCTGCTAATCCCAAGAAACTCCGAATCTCAGTAGCTGAAGCTGGTCGAGGCCAATTCTTGACTGCCTCAATCTTTTTCGAGTCTACCCGTATGCCCTCTGCTGATACTACATGACCCAAAAATGCAAGTGAACTCAACCAGAACTCGCACTTCGAGAACTTGGCATACAACTGACTATCCTTCAGAGTCTGAAGAACTACTCTAAGGTGTTGCTCGTGCTCCTCTTGACTGAGGGAGTACACAAGAATATCATCAATAAGGACTATCACGAACAAGTCTAAGTATAGCCTGAACACTCGGTTCATCAACTCCATAAATGTTGTTGGGGCATTGGTCAATCCGAATAACATGACCAAAAACTCATAATGCCCATATCGAGTGCGAAAAGCTATCTTAGGGACATCAGACGCCCTAATCCTCAGCTGATGGTAGCCAGACCTCAAGTCTATCTTTGAAAACACCTTCACACCCTGCAACTGGTCAAACAAATCATCAATCCTTGGCAATGGATACTTGTTCTTTATCATCACCCTATTCAACTGTCGGTAATCAATTCACATCCTCATCGATCTATCCTTTTTCTTCACAAATAGGACTGGCGCACCCCAAGGAGAAATACTAGGCCTGATGAAACCCTTCTCAAGCAAATCCTGCAACTGATCCTTTAACTCTTTCAGCTCTGGCGGGGCCATACAATACGGCGGGATAGAAATGGGCTGCGTGCCTAGAGCCAGATCAATACAAAAATCAATATTCCTGTCAGGCGGCATACCCGGCAGGTCTGAAGGGAAAACCTCTGGGAACTCCCGAACAATAGGAACCGAGTCAATAGAGGGAACCTCTAAGCTGGAATTACAAACATATGCCAAATAAGATAAACACCACTTCTCGACCATGCGCCGAGCCTTAACATATGAAATAACACTGCGGGTGGCATGTCCTGGGGTCTCTCTCCACCCCAATCGGGGCAAGTCCGGTAAAGCCAAGGTCACGGTCTTGGCGTGACAATCCAGGATCGCATGATATGGGGACAACCAATCCATCCCCAATATAACATCAAAATTTACCATGTCTAGAAGCAATAGATCAACACGGGTCTCAAGACCCTCAAATACTACTACACAGGAATGATGGACTTGGTCGACCACTATAGAATCACCCACTGGTGTAGATACATATACAGGAATACCCAAGGCGTTACTAGGCATAGCCAAGTAGGGAGCAAAATAAGACGACACATATGAATACGTTGACTTAGGGTCAAATAGCACTAAAGCATCCCTGTCACAAACCAAAATAATACCTGTAATCACAGTATCTGACGACTCGGCCTCTGGCCTGGCTGGCAAGGCATAACAACGGGCTGGGCCCCACCTCCCTAAAATGCATCTCTAGGACGATCAACTACTGGCTGACCTCTGCATCTAGCGGTGCGAGCTCCACCTCTACGATCCCTACCTCCACCTCTATGATCCCCACCCCCGCCTCTAGCTGGCTGAGCGGCCAGTGGATCACCTGCTACCTGAATCATGGGACAAGGGCCCTGCTGCTGCGACCGAGCACCTCTCATCCTCGGGTAATATCTCCTGATGTGACTGAGATCTCCACACTCATAACACCCAGCTGAATGCGGCAACTGAGAAAACTAGGACTGACCCTGACGCCCTGAATGACCTCCTCGAAGGCTCTGAAGTGGGGGTGAACTGATAGGCTGCTGATCTGAATAATACTGCTGGGAACCACCATTGCCTGGAGTACCATGAGAAACCTAAAGAGCTGACTGAAAGGGCCTCGGCAAATGACCTCTACCATAGGAATTCCTACCTCCAGACGAGGTACCACTGAACCTACCAGAATGACGAGGCCTCTTATCCGACATCTGACCACCTCCCCGTGAGAGGGCCATCTCAACCCTGCGGGCTGCATTGGCCGCCTCCTTAAAAGAAATATCACTACCAACTCCCATGGCCATCTGGAGATGGATCGGCTGAATCATTCCATCAATAAATCTCCGGACCCTCTCTCGCTCTGTAGGGAGTATCACAACCGCATGGCATGCCAAGTCAACAACTCTAGTCTCATACTGTGTAGCTGTCATGGAGCCCTTTTGGAGGCGCTCAAACTGCCTACGAAGTGCCTCCCGCTGAGTGACGGGGAGAAACTTCTCCAAGAACAACTCTGCGAACTGATCCCATGTCAAAGCTGGAGACCCTGCTGGTCTAGATAGGCAGAAATCTCTCCACCAAGTCTTGGCAGATCCTGCAAGCCGGAAGGTGCAAAAATCAACCCCATTGGTCTCCACTATACCCATGGTCCTGAGAATCTCATGACAGCTGAATAGAAAATCCTTGGATCCTCTGATGAAGCACCGCTGAAAGTGGTGGTGAAGAGCTTGGAGAATCGATCAAGTCTCCACAAAGCATCTGAAGACATAGCCGCTCCATTGACGGCCTGAGCTGTAATGCCTGTCTGATCTGCCACTGCTGGCTGAACCACTAGGACCTGAGTTCGGGGAGCTGCCTGCTCCGGAGTACGCGTAGCAGGAGTCTGAACCCCTCTTCCAGCATGAGAAGTGGCTAGTGCTACTGGAGCAAACCCGCTCTAGCGACACTATCCATAAAGCCTGCCAATCTGACTAGAGCATCTTGAAGATCTGGGGTGAACATGACCCCTCCTGGGACTTGAGCTGGGCCCACCGGAGCTGCTGGGGTGGGAACCTCCTCATCATAGTCAGTATGAGGCTCCACCTCTGGAACTGTTGCCCGGGGCTGAGCTCTGCCCCTGCCCCTCGTAGGAGCTGCTGCTGTAGGCTCGGACTGTTGCGCGGTAGAAGAAAAAGCACGTGTTCTCGCCATCTGCGAATGAATAGCGTATAAAGACAATCAGTATTTGACAAACATAATCGCATGACAAGAAAGAATGAAGTGAAATTTTTATTAACTCTGTAGCCTCTGGGGGATAAATACAGACGTCTCCATACCGATCCCTCAGACTCTACCTTGTTTGTCCATGAGTAGCGAGACCTATGCAACCTAGAGCTCTGATACCAACTTGTCACGACCCAGATTTCCCACCATCGGGAGTCATGATGGTGCCTACTAACGGAGCTAGGCCAGCCAAACTTTAAACATTCTCCGATAATCCCAACAATATAAGTAAACAGAATCAATTAAACAAGTGCGGAAGACTTTAAACTTAATAAAAATGAAACCAAAAATTGCGGAAGTTTGAAACATATCTCTACCCAGAACCTAATGTCACTAGCTCACGAACTTCTAAGATTCACTAAATACAACCAACTGAAAGAAATCATAACAGTCTGTTTCGATACAAGAATTAACAAACTGAATAAAGGTAGAAGAGACTCCGGGCTTGCGAACGTCAGCAAGGCTACCTCAAGAGTCCCTGGACTAAAGGTCTGCTCCCGATCTAGTACTGCTGCGATCCGAAAGCTGCGTCCTGATCTGTGCAAAAGAAATGCACAGAGTGTAGCATCAGTACAACCGACCCCATGTGCTGGTAAGTGCCTGGCCTAACCCCGGCGAGGTAGTGACGAGGCTAGACAGGACCTACCACAAATAACTTGTACAGATATATGTGCAATAACAGGAAATACACTAATTTTAACAGTTAAAAGGGAGGGGAGAAGCATGCTGTGGGGTACTACAGTCTAAATATAGAAATCAACGGTAACAAAATGAAGCTGAACAATAACAACTAATAAGGAAAACATAGGAAACTTCTACATACTAAAGCAATACACTCAGTCCATACTCCGTTGCGGCGCGTAACCCGATCCTCAACATATATCACCGTTGCGGCGTGCAACCCGATCCTCAACAATCAATATCGTTGCGGCATGCAACCCGATCCTCAATATTCATCAATACCGTTACGGCGTGCAACCCGATCCTCAATAATCAATACCGATGCGGCGTGCAACCTGATCCTCAACAATCAATACCGTTGCGGCGTGCAACCCGATCCTCAACCATTGATACCAAGAACTCACCCAAACAACGACTGCAACTCAAGTGCGAGGGGAGTAACAACAATCACAAGAAAATCCCGGCAGGGGAATACGATTAACACTTCAATCATCCTGGCAAGGGAGAATACAATAAATACTTACGTCCCGGCAAGGGACTAATCGTTACACATTCCACTTTTAATCACCTAATTCTCGGGTAACAATTTCTAGTCCGAGCCAATGCTCCAAAAGCCAAACCAATCACAATGTATTATGCTTATCAACCCATGCAAGAAAGATGTACCATTAAATCCGAATCCAACACATATAAGACTCACGGTCATGCTAGACTCCGGTGCATAGATAACCTTCACCATGCCTATACACCGTACTCCACATTTAGCAAGTAGCAAATAACAACCTAATCCTAATCCCTCAAGCCAAAGTTAGAACAAGCACTTACCTCAAATGCTCTAAAAAATCCACTCAAGCCTCTAGTATAGCTTTACCCCTCAAATTCACCACAAAACCGCTCGAATCTAGTCACAAATTATTTGAATGCATCAACAAATGCTAATTGAATCAATTTGAATGTATGAAAATGAATTTCCCAAAGTTTTACTCAAAAATCCCCAAAACGCCCCCGGACCCACGTGGTCAAAACCCGAGGTTCGAACCAAAACCCGGTTACCTATTCCCCCACGAGTTCATATATATAATTTATTTTAAAATCGGACCTCAAATTGAGTTCCAAATCCCCAATTTTGGAAACTCTAGGCTCTATCCTAAATTCCCAAATTCTCCCATTAAAATCTTACTTTTGAATTTGAAACTATGTTAAGGATGTTAAGGAGTGAAGAAAATAAGTTAGAAATCAATTACCAATCATTTTGAAGAAAGAGAATAGCTTGGAAAATTGCCTCTTATGATTTGGATTTTGAAAAAGTAAAAAATGACTGAAAATCCCGACTTTATATACTTTACCGAAGGCTAGCGCGGACCGCACAATAATGCACCGCGGTCGCGCTGAGAAAGGGAAGAAAATGGCTCTCTGAACTTGCCCAGCACGGACCGCGCTGATATGGCATGCGACTGCGCTGGTCGAACTAGAATCCACTGGCCCTCTGAACCTAGCCACGCGGACCGCGCAGAAATACATCACGGCTGCGCAGCTTCCCGTGCGGACCGCGTGGAAATGACCGCGGACGCTTTGGGGGCCTGCAACACCTGGACCTGCAACATCTGATACTTTTAAGTCTAAGACCTCTCGGGACTTACTCAAAACTCACCCGAGCCCTCGGGCTCCAAATCGAACATACATATAATCTCAAAATATACTACAGACTCATCCGTGCGATCAAATCGCCTGAATAACATCATGAATCATCAGTTTGGGTCTTAAAACCCATGATTTCTTTCCACATTCTATAAAGCATCAAGTTTATGATTTCTAGCTCAAAACACGTCAAATGACGTCCGATTTCGACCAAACTTCACAGAAAGCGCTTAATGCATATTTAAGACCTGTACCGGGTGTCGGAACCAAAATACGAGCCCGATACCTATATTTTCTAACTCATTTTCATTTCCATTTTTTCTTAATATTTTTAGAAAATAATTTAACAGAAAAATTCTTTTACTCGGTTTCTGGACCTCGGATTTCGACTCAGAGCACATGCCCGAGTCCCACATTTTTCTACGGACCCTCCAGAACCGCCAAATCACGAATCCGGGTCCGTTTACAAAAAATGTTGACCAAAGTCAACTATATCAATATTAATATCAAAATTCTTTAATTTTTTTCACATAATTCACATATTTTAACATAAAAACTTTCCGGCTTCGTGCCTAGACTGCACACGCAAATCGAGGTAACCACCAACAAGGTTTTCAAGGCCTCAGAAGCGCAGAGAATGGGAGAAATACGGTGATGACCCTTTGGGTCGTCATATTCTCCACCTTTAAAACAATCGTTCGTCCTCGAACGGACAAAAGGAAGAAGTACCTGAGTCAGGAAATAGATGAGGGTAATGACTCCGCATATGAGACTCGGACTCCCAGGTCGATGCCTCAGGAGGCTGACCTCTCCACTGAACACGCACTGAAGGAAAACTCTTCGACCTCAAATGTCGAACCTGCCGGTCTAGAATAGCTACTGGCTCCTCCTCGTAGGACAGATCCTTGTCCAACTGGACAGTGCTGAAATCTAACACGTGGGTAGGATCGCCATGATACCTACAAAGCATAGACACATGAAATACCAGACCGCGCGGAAATGACCGCGGCCGCGCTGGGGGCCTGCAACATCTGATACTTTTAAGTCTAAGACCTCTCGGGACTTACTCTAAACTCACCCGAACCCTCGGGCTCCAAACCGAACATACATATAATCTCGAAACATACTACAGACTCATCCGTGCGATCAAATCGCCCGAATAACATCATGAATCATCAGTTTGGGTCTCAAAACCCATGATTTCTTTCCACATTCCAAAAAGCATAAAGTTTATGATTTCTAGCTAAAAACACGTCAAATAACATTCGATTTCGATCAAACTTCACAGAAAGCGCTTAACGCATATTTAAGACCTGTACCGGGTGTCGGAACCAAAATACGAGCCCGATACCTATATTTTCTAACTCATTTTCATTTCCATTTTTTCTTAATATTTTCAGAAAATAATTTAACAAAAAAATTCTTTTACTCGGGTTCTGGACCTCGGATTTCGACTTCGGGCACATGCTCGAGTCCCATATTTTTCTACGGACCCTCCGAAACCGTCAAATCACGGATCCGGGTCCGTTTACCAAAAATGTTAACCAAAGTCAACTATATCAATAGTGATATCAAAATTCTTCAAATTTTTTTCACATAATTCACATATTTTAACATAAAAACTTTTCGTCTTCGCGCCCGGACTGCGCACGCAAATCAAGTAACCACCAGCGAGGTTTTCAAGGCCTCGGAAGCGCGAAGAATGGGAGAAATACGGTGATGACCCTTTGGGTCGACACAGTTTTTAACCAGTTTAACCTTCCAGATTTTGCGCAGATACGTTAATGTATTTAACGTTAATGCCGCTTGAATACAGCTACATATATGTCAAACTTAGCTGGAATTTCACTTTTTACGCCTTTTTTTTGGTTGTATTAATGAATATAACAACTTAAATAAATAAAATACATTGTATAAAAATATAAAAGGTATCTATAACACGTAATATAGAAAAGGGTATCTATAAATGGCTAATTAGACCTAAAAGATGGTGGTTTATGAAAAATTCTCCTCAATTTACAACCAACTAGCCCATAAATAATAGGCTAAGATTCAACATCCAACTCCAATAGGTTCTCAAAATTACTATTTTATTTTTAAAAAAGATTCCTCAAGCTTTTAAATTAATTTTCGAATCAATAATTGTGACTCAAGTATTAATTCAACAAACCAAATTCATTTGGATGGTGAAAATTAGATTTTTAACAAGTTTAAATATGTGGGTTTAAGTTTCGAATTTGATTTTGTGAGAAATTTGGAGTGAATGTTATTTAGACTTGTTATAAATAGTATAAAGAGGTTGTATATAAAATTTGAAGTCATTTAATAGAGATTTGGACTGGTTTTGAACAAGAATTGTAACTGAAAATCGTGAAAAAAGTTCGCCTACAGACGCTTGTTTAAAGGTGTATAAAAGTGTATAACAGTGTATAAAGTGTGTTATAATTATACAAAATATTGACTTCGTCTTCTTCCTTGCATCTTTTCTAAAATTTAACTCAAATCTTGCTCAAATCTACTCCAAATCAATTCAAATTTAAATTTTAAACTCCTTTTGATATTTTCAATCAATTGGAACAATACTCAATCCAAACAACTAACAAATTCAAGAAAAATTCATTTTCAAAAGCAAAGCTTTGAATGATCTTCAATGGTAGATTTCTACTCTTCAATTTTCTTTCATTGCAAGCAGGTGACACAAGAGGAGAAGCAGAAAATACACGGCCCTTTGAAGCATATGTAAAACATGTGAGAAAAAGAGAGCGTGAAAGCAATAGTTGTGAGAACAAAGAATTAACTCCATAGCTTTTAGAAACAATGGTTGTAAAAATACATATTTTGAATTTGCAAGTGCTTTCAAAATATGTACAATGTGGGCTAGCTGGGGTAAAACTTAAAAACACGGGTCATCTTTTGTTATGGTGTGAAGTTATGTATATTTTTTTGTAATTCTTTCATTAAAATTTGTGTTTTAAACTCAACTATCTTCATATATCTTAAATTTAAGGTTTGAGAATATCTGCAAGTCAAACTATATCCCTTCATATCACATGTCCTTTGATTTTTATTATATACATTTCTTATAAGCTAGTGAATTTTTTTTTTTTACCGCAGGATAGATATTGAGAAATAGAGATTTTGGCATTTCTTAAGAAGGAAATAAAGACCCCTCTAAAGATTAATTATTACAGTATGTTTTTCTTTTACATATTTTTAGGAAATCCAATATAATTATTTGACAAGTATTTTGCTACAAATATGTAAACTCAATTAAAGCACTAGGTGTAAGTCCAGTATTTGGTTATGCTACTATTACCTACCTACCATGGAAATCAAGACAAATTAAGTAAGTACATTATATCTTTGTCCAGCTGAAAATTAAATAAACATAGTACTAGCTAGATTTTATACACTCCACTCTTGTGGAGCTTCCACTTGCTATATATTAATGCCTCTTTAATAAAGATAGCAAAAAAAATATCTTTTCTTCACTTTATCATAAAACACAACTTGAAGTAAAAAGTGTGGGGCTTTGAGAGGTGTTTCTTTCTTATGTGTATTCCGGTATTCGTATTGAGCCCGATTAAATTCGTATTTGCATTTAAAAGTTTTATATTAGGGGTAAGTCACTCTCTAACAAAGTGACATTATAATCAAGGCTCGAACTTGAGACCGTTGGTTAAGGATGAAATAATATTTATCATTCCACCATAAAGATGTGAGGTTGAGGTTATTTATTAGTACTATATTGTTTGGAGATAATGATATAATATGTTCAACATTTTGAAATAGCTTGATGTACTTTATAGATTATTTTAATGCAATGGTGAGTTATTTACACCAAATACTTTTGTCTTGCTCCAATGTTCCTTATAAGGCTGCTCAAAGTTTGTCACATTCATTTAAATATATTTGTGATTTTGTTGGTTGGTGAGTGTGCTAACTCAAGTTGCGTCTTTTTCTATTGCTACTTGCCAACTTCTTTTACTATATCTTAAGCAGATTGTTTGGACATTTTTATTGAAGTGGATTTTTTTTTTTTATAAATAACAAAGCATGACACTTTTCTCTAATCTGAATTTAGACATTGCTTGTTAGTGGTTATACTTCGTGATTATCACGTATATGAATCACCTTTTGTAGTTAATGTCTAAATTTTCTAATAAAAATGATTAATCAAAATTAAATTATCAGCAACCATTTATTTGAAGATCTAAAATAATGATTAAGGCAAGTAGAAAAGCACATTGTCGAAACTAGAAAATGCAAGGAAATATCATCCCCGTTGTAGCGTTTTTTTCCTTCTCTTTCAATTACGAAGCTTTGGAAAAATACAAATTAATTCGGGATAAAATAGATGGTTCAACAATATAATTTTTCTTCATTACTACAATCATTGTTCCATGCGGCATGTGGGTCAACAACACTTTTACTATTGACATGATTTGTCAAGTGAGATATTTCGCTATAGTATTACTAGATAATGAGTTAATTAATGTTATTGAGTAAAAATGTTAGAAAAAACAATGAGAACATAAAGATCACCGGCAATGATCTTTACATTAAAAAAATACCTTTCAATGTTAACATATTCTTTTCGATTTTTAAAATGTTACAACTTCACTATATTATCCCTCGTTACTTTACATGCTTTAAAGAAGCAATTGTTGCATAGAACGTAGTGGAAAATGTAATATTATCAAGTCTTCTTTCAGTATTCTTCCTAACTCTGCCAAGTAATTCGCACAGTTGTTTCCTTATCTCAAAGTATGAATTAGAGTACTTACAAGTTTGAATATGAGACTCCTTCATCCTTCCATTACACCAAAGATCAGAATGATTTTCGATGATGTTATCCCTCACACTTAGCAGCATTAGAGCATCAGTCGAGTCGGTTTCAATGACAAACTTCTTCAAGTTGTAGTTCATTGCTAGTGTGATGACCCAAAAGGTCATCACTTGTTTTAAAAGTAAATACTGCATTTCAAGACCTTAAAAACCTTTTTATGTCTCACCTCGATTTGCATGCACAGTCCGGGCGCGTAGCCGGAAAGCCAATATGTGAAAATCTGTGAAAATTGATAAATTTTGGCTTTAAAATGAATTAAGTTGACTTCGGTCAACATTTTGGGTAAACGGATCCGGAGAGTCCGTAGGAAAATATGGGACTTGAGCGTCTGCCCGGAATCGAATTCCGAGGTCCCAAGCCCGAGAAATGAATTTTTAAAAGAAAATTATTTTCTGAAATTATTTATGAGTTTTGGAAATGAAATATGATTAAAACTTGACGGTATCGAGCTCGTATTTTGCTGCAGCGCCTGGTACAGGTCTTATATGTGATTTAAGATAAGCCTGTGCGATTTGGTAAGAAACGGACTTGAAACGACGTGAATCGGATCGTATTTGAGAAAATTAGAAAATTTAAAGTTCTTGAGAAATTACATGATTTTGATGCTAAATTCACAGTTGTTGATGTTATTTTAGTGATTTGAATGCACGAGCGAGTCCATATGATGTTTTTAGATTGGTGTGCATATTTGGTTTGGAGCCAAAGGCTCGGGTGAGTTTTGGATAGGCCACGGGGTAAATTTTGGACTTGGAAAATTGTAGGTTTTTAGCTGGTGTGAACAGGCCTGCATGCTTCGCATTTGCGAAGCCTGGCTCGCAAATGCGAAGGCTGAGCCGCAAATGCGAAACAACACAGGCCTGCCCTTCCTCGCAAATGCGAGATGTTCCTTTGCAAATGCGAAACTCCCCAGCTGGGCCTGTTATCACAAATGCGATAGTTTGGTCGCAATTCCGACCTCACAAATGCGAAGTTTTCATTTAATGCATGAAGCCGCAAATGCGACTTAGGTGTTGCAAATGCGAAGTCGCAAATGCAATATTTTGTTCACAAATGCGAAGGTCTCAGAATTCTAAAGGGTTCGCAATTGCGAACCCTGGTCGCAATTGCGATATCAGAGACCTATAAAATTACACTTAGACGAATTTTTAACTCATTTTCATATCTCCTCAAAACATAAACACTCTAGGGCGATTTTTCAAAGGCAACTTCTTCTCCCAATCAATTGTAAGTCATTTTAAACTAGTTTTCTTCAATCCTTAATATCTTTAACATGATTTCAACTCAAAATCAATGATTTTCATGGGAAAATTAAGTGTTTTGGGTAGAACCTAGATTTTTTAAATTTTGGGGATTTGGACCTCGATTTGAGGTCCAATTTCAAAATAAATTATATATTTGGTTACGTGGGGGAATGTGTAATTGGGTTTTGGTTCGAACCTTGGGTTTTGACCATGTGGGCCCGGGGGATTTTTTGGACTTTTTGGGTAAAACTTTGAAAAACTCATTTTCATGCATTTGAGTTGATTCATTTAGCGTTTATTGATGTAATTAAGTAACTTGTGGCTAGATACGAGCGAATTGATGGTGGAATCAAGGGGTAAAGCAATAGTTGGGACGTGAATTGTGTTCGTGGCATCTAGGTAAGTGTTTGGTCTAACCTTAGCTTGAGGGATTAAGAGTCAAGTCCTATTTGCTATGTGGTAATTGTTGAGTATGACGTATAGGCATGGTGACGAGTATTTATATATTGGTGTCTAGCATGCCCGTGAGTCTTATAATGTAATTATCATGACTTTGTTGTATTATTCATACTTAGGTGATGATTTCTAATTGTTGGGCAAAGTTTGTGGAAGTAATTATGATGTTTGTTCATTGAGGAACGTTGGCTCAAGTTGTATAACGGATTGTGAAAGTATAAATGGTAATTGACCCCTTTAGAGCATTGGCTCAAGTTGAAAAGTGAGTTGTGATTGTCACACCTCCTTTTTCATTACACCCCCGAAAGGGTACAATAAAGGGAGTTTTTCCAATTAAAGGACAATCTAAACGAGATCCGTTTATTGAGATTCAGAGTCGCCACTTGGGAGATTTATGGTGTCCCAAGTCACTGGTTTGAATCCCGAATCAAGAAAAATATTTGACTTTGTTTAACAGTCCGCGATCCAGAGATTCGAGTAAGAAATTCTGTTAACCCAAGAGAAGGTGTTAGGCATTCTTGGGTTCCGTGGTTCTAGCACGGTCGCTCAACTGTTATTATTGGCTTATTATCCGATTTTAGTACATGTTTAACCTATGGTGCAAATTTAAATTATTTACTGCTTTAAATTAATTTTAAGGAAGATTGAACGTCGTTTAAAACGTGTCTTTGGATCGCGTCACATGAAATGTACCCGTAATCCAAAACATATTTTATTCAACATTTTAGGATTTGGATTTGGGTCACATAAAATACACACCCGAGTTTAGGGAGGTAAAATTATTAAAGAACGCGCCTAAAGCAACTACGCATTTTTAATTTTTGCAAGGGGCCATGAAAATTAGCTAGATGGCACGCCTCGAATTTTAAAGATTAAATCAACATTAATTAACTTAGTGCCACGTAATTGTCATTTTATTCGGCATGGCGCACCTCGGCTCAAATTTTAAGAGAAAAGTTCACACTAAGTGTTTGAGGGCCATAACTATTTATGTTGTGCAATATGGCTCATCCCCAATTTGCTTCTAGGAAATCAATTAATAAAAGGCTTTAAAGGAATTAAGGCTATTTTTACTTACAATTAAACCACTGTATGTTTGAAGGCCTCTGGGCCTTATGATAGGCCCGCTAATCCGTTAAAGTTTCTATTTAAAGACAAACTATAACAAACAAATGACTACTCGAGGCAGTGGGCATACTTTTGCTT
>MU697026.1:0-42776 GCA_026770625.1 Nicotiana glauca | reverse complement strand
GGGGGGGGGGGGGGGGGGGGTGAAAGCAAAGGACTCGAGGTCGAGTCCCTAGCATAGGCCAACTGATGGTCCCTAAATAGACATGCCCATTATGCTATTTTTCACTTAGATATGAGAAATTTCTCACATTGTACATTGAATCCGATTTGTTGGTACACTGATTTTATCACTCAAATACATAGGTTTATGCAACCATTACTTAATACCAGCCTAACAAGTAAAACATTCAGACTATGTTTGTGAATACTTGATCTCATGTACATATAAAAATGGAATTCATATGCTCTTTTCACTAACCTTTACATACACGCTGATACCTTCAGTTTCTAACTAATGCATGCCAAATGATTTACTGAACTTTTGAACCTATTACACACAAACATTTGACTTATATCCTATTATATCTATGTAGAAATTTTAAAAGCTAAAAGGTATAGCACAACCCAAACAGCCCATTGGTTGGCTAAATTTGAGCAAATCCTAATTTTCAATTTATTTACACTATTTTGAATTGAAAATTCATAAACAAACACGATAGTATGATCTGGACCACAAACAGAATACTAACTTCTGATTTTAAAAGCTAAAAACTAACAAAAACTAATCAGGCACGCATGTATAAATAATGATAGTGTCCTGTTCAATTACAGAACTTCCAACAACTATAATAAAATCTATCATCTAACACAGAGTCTATTTAACAAGTCAGTACATAAAATTGAAAAAAAAAACATTGACTTCAGACTTCTATTCTTATTTCTCACTTTCAACTTTGAAGATCACATTGTTCAGATTTCAGAATATGTACCTGGAAAGTGCAATGGAACAAAACAGATGGAGATCAGTAGTCAAGCAACGACACAAATGAAACAGAAACCAGCTTTAAATCTGGTAGAACAGTACACCTAAACCAATAGCTTGAGAACCAACTTTCCAAACAAGCTCAAATCTGATTTATAACCCCAATTCAAATTGAAACAAGAATCCAACCACAGATTCAATTCACGCTCAGTTTTCAAAGACCAAATTAAACCATTTTTAGCCCAATTGAATCACAGATGACTTCAGCAAAACAGAAAACCTTAAGGATGAAATCAAGACCAATGAAACAGTAGACTTTTGTTCAGTTATTTCTTTTTCAATGGACCTCTCCAGCTCTCTCCTTCTGATTCTATACCCTTAAACTCTTAAACTCTAAAGTTTCTCCTATCAATGTGTGTTCAACTTCAGACTTTCAGAATGTTTCTTAATCCCCTTTCTCCTTAATGCTCTCAATGTTCTGTATATCAATGCATACGAATGTATATCAGAATATTTTTAGTGGACTTTTTCTCTCAATACTCTCCAAGGTTCCTCCCTCTATTTTTGTCCTCTTAGGGTCTGAATGTCTGCCCCTTCTCTCAATGTGTATGTGCGTATTTAAAGACTAGAACTAGTCCTTTTTTATTCGAACCTTTCACTTTTCAGCCTGTATATTCCCTTAACACGTGCTTCCTCTAACATTTTTTCATTAACCCATGCTTGTTTCTAACTTCCAGCTCATTAAAAGGGCACTAAACTGGTGTTATTTCCACTACAATACCCTTTTCCAATTTTTAATTGTCCATTAGCTTAGTACATATTAAATTAACTCAGCTANAATCTCTCCCAATTTTAGAGTGTTTTTCCCTCTCAAGCTCTCTATTCCCTTTTTATGATTTTTAGAATGCTTCTTGTGTTCAAAAATGTCTCAATCCCTCACTGTATGTTCTTAATGTCTATTCTCTCCAGTTCTCCAGCTCTCAGAATACTTAAAACCGTCTTTTTTCTCTAATTTTCAGACAGATTCTATCTATTTCTGCGTGTATTCGAATGTTTTCTTTCAATCTGATTTTCAGCCCTTAAAATGGGCATCCAGTTAGTGCACAATCCACTAGCAACTTATCTTTTTAATTTTTAATTCATCCATTTACTTAGTGCCTTTTAATTAATTAAGCTATTTTTTCCCACTAATTGCTAGCAGACCCTTAAATGAAACCCTTAAGGTTAAAGTACCCAATTTACCCCCATGAACACCCCTGTTTGTATTGACTGATTTTTCACTATCATGAGTGAGCTAGAACTACACTAGGTGACCAAATCAAAACAAAAAATCTGATTGAATTGATTAAACCAAAACTCTGAAGGACTCTTGAGATTAATGCAATTAAGCTACAACAATCATAAACCTAAATGACACGAATAACAGAACCATCTCTAATTTCGAAAAGAAACTGACGAACATACACATAACAATTCGAACTACAAATCTACCATTCTAAAAAAAACTAAATAAAAAAGAAAAGAGTAGAGGAAGATAATAATACTAAAAAGAAATATAAAAGAATCACGATTTGGACACCTACCTCTGATTGACCATGTCTTGAATTCAGCCCTCCAATTTTGAATTTGAAGCCGAAATGGACCTTAATCGACTGTTTCGACTGAGAACACACGGCTAAGGTCGATTATGACCTCAATCCTTCAACCATGTACTCGATCCTGGGGTTTGGGTTTTTAAGGTTCGTTCATTCAAATCCAGGTTAGAAGGGTTCTAGCCTGATTCGAAGGAAACTAGTGGTGGATCAGGGACGAGGGGGCCAAGGAAGTTGTGTGGTATTAAATTGGGACTAGTCTGAATTGCCGCCGCCACCAGAAGGTGGTGGGAGAATGGTGGTGGCTATTAGGGTTCATAGCTAAGATTTGATATTCGAACCGTTCTATGGGTGTTCGAAGGAAACGGGGTTGGTATTTGGGATGCGGATGTGGGGTGGTTCAGGGGTGTAATTTTGGTGGCCATCAGAGATGGTGCCACCGGACACGACGGAGGAGCTGTTAAGGTTTTGAATATTCGAGAAGCTGGGTTAGGATTCGAGGAAAACTAGTGGTGGATCAGAGATGGGGAGGTTGAGAGGAGTTTGTGGTGTATTTTTGGAAGGGATTGGCCACCGTTCGCCACCGTAGGCGATTTCTGGCGGGCGGAGGATGGTGGTGTGAGACGGTGGAATACATGGGTCTCTAGGGTTAGAGACAAGAGAGGTGAGAAGGGAGGGGGGGTTCTGAGGGGGGCGCGGTCTATTACTCCCTTTTATATGGATTCAGGGATTGAATTCAGGCCGTTAGATCAACTGGGATCAACGGCCTGGATCAACCACTTAATCTGAACGGTGTTGTTTAAGCACCTCAGAGACTGGGTCGGTCCTCGTTTGATCGGGTCGGGGACGAGTATCGGTTAAAGGCGAGGCTGTGGACCGTTGGATGGGGACTGGATGAATGACTGAGATTAATTGACGTGAAACGACATAGTATTCTCGCCATACTACGTCGTTATGAACGTTTCCTGAACTAAAGGTTTGGATCAGGTATTAGGGTGGTTTGGGCTGGTCTTGGTCGAAAATTGTCTGGGCTTGGGCAAAATTAACCAGGCAGCCTAATCCTGCTTTTTTTTCCAACTTCTTTCAATTTAAAACTAAAAATAATAAAACCTAAATTAACTCTTAATCCAAATTATCCTAAAATACTAGTTAACTATAAATAATAATTATCACACATAATTAAGTACCAAATTAAAAGAAAACACAAAATTCGAAATCACTAAAAATGCAAAAAATACATTATTTTTTGTGATTTTTTCCATTTTTATAAAACACTTAGTTATTAATTAATTCCAAAATGTCTAATTAAATTGTAAACATATTTTTGTATTTTTATTAATTTAACAAATAAACATGCACACACAAATGCAAACAATAGCTAAAAATATCACGAAAATTCACAAAATTGCACACAAAAGGAATTTTTTTATTTTGAAGTTTTGGGAGTGATTCGTGTGAGGCAAAAATCACGTGCTCACAGCTGCCCCTCTTTGCTTGTAAACACGAAGAGTTTTCGTGCAAAGACAAAGTGAGCAGATACGAGCGATTTTTGCCCGTTTGAATAATCCGTGTGAAGCATTTTTTGAAAGATTTTGACCGAACCTTTTTTTCAAAGTTTTCCTACATATCCTTGGCTAAAAAGGAATCAGGTCAATGTAGTTCGGGAAGTTTCGATAGCTGGGACTACCATGAAGCTGTGGTTACTGTTGCTGTTGCTGCTGCTACTTGCTGGCCCCTTATTACACCATGATAATAGAAAAATAAAGAAGCTAGGCTAAGCTATAGCCTATGAATTACAAAGACTTATTCTCAAACTTGTTCCGCGACCGTTGTTGTCTTGTCGCCTTGTATTTCCTTACAACAATCCTTTTGTTGCTGTCTTGCGCTGACTTCTTGACTTGAACTGTATTTCTCCGCTCTCCAGGCGAGTACTTGATTGCTGATCCTTTAAACGCCTTTCTCTGATCATTGTTGTCTTCCTCTGTTCTCCAGGCGGGCTCCTGACTTCAAAACTTGAAATATATGCCTCTGTTTTCCAGACGGGCTCCTGACTTCAAAATTTGAAATGTATGCCTCTGTTCTCCAGGCGGGCTCCTGACTTCAAAACTTGAATTGTATGCCTCTGTTCTCCAGGCGGGCTCCTGACTTCAAAACTTGAATTGTATGCCTCTGTTCTTCAGGCGGGCTCCTGACTTCAAAACTTAAAATGTATGCCTCCGTTCTCTAGGCGGGCTCCTGACTTCAAAACTTGAATTGTACACCTCTGTTCTCCAGGTGGGCTCCTGACTTCAAAACTTTAAAATGTACACCTCTGTTCTCCAGGCGGGCTCCTGACTTCAAAACTTAAAAAGTACGCCTCTGTTCTCCAGGCGGGCTCCTGACTTCAAAACTTAAAAGATACGCCTGTTCTCCAGGCGGGCTCCTGACTTCAAAACTTGAATGTACACATCTATTCTCCAGGCGGGCTCCTGATTTCAAAACTTTAAAATGTACACCTATGTTCTCCAGGCGGGCTTCTGACTTCAAAACTTACAAGGCATGCCTCTGTTCTCAAGGCGGGCTCCTGACTTCAAAATTTTAAAATGTACGCCTCTGTTCTCCGGGCGGGCTCCTGACTTCAACTATCTTCAACTTTTGTTTCTTTTTTTCCAGGTGGATGCCTGCCTTCAATTATCTTCAACTATTGTTCCTTGTTCTTTAGGTGGACGCCTGACTTCAATTATCTTCAGCTATTGTTCCTTGTTCTTTAGGTGGGCGTCTGACTTCAACTATCTTTAACTATCGTTCCTTGTTCTCCAGGTGGATGCCTGACTTCAACTATCTTTAACTATCGTTCCTTGTTCTCCAGGTGGACGCCTGACTTCAACTATTATTCCTTGTTCTCCAGGTGGACGCCTGACTTCAACTATCTTTAACTATCGTTCCTTGTTCTCCAGGTGGACGCCTAACTTCAACTATTGTTCCTTGTTCTCCATGTGGACGCCTGACTTCAACTATTTTTAACTATCATTCCTTGTTCTCCAGGTGGACGCCTCACTTCAACTATCTTCAACTATTGTTCCTTGTTCTCCGGGTGGACGCCTGACTTCAACTATCATCAACTATACAAAGAAAATTTTCTGCCCCAGTTTGGTGGCTATTTGGTACTTGCTCTCTTTCCGCGGAAAATTTCCTCCGCTTTCAACAACTCTTCTTGCCCCTGTTTCAAACACAAAGAAAAAATTGGTCAGTTTAGGGTGTGGTGTTTGGTTGTGATACTCCTGCTGGGGATGGGTTTCCCTTCTCTCCTTTCCATATTCGATTTTGTCCGACTGCCTTGAGCTCGGTCGAGAATTTCTGACCCTCTGACTACTCCTTATCCACAAATTTCCCCACTGTTGCTTACCACTTCTAGTCTTCTTATCTGATCCCATACCTTTCACAGAATCTTAACACATTCCATTATTTAGATTTCCAATGACGCCTTTTACATCCCATCACGTTATCGTCGGCCTGTCCTAGCCACACTTCGCTTTGCACCATATTGGAAACTGGTAGTAAGCTTTGAAATTCCTTATTATTTGTTAGAATTAGATTATCATTGAAAAGGCCTTAGTCAAAAGAGAAAAAAAATGCAATGATTTCAAAAGACAAAATAAAGAGAGAAAATCTTCCTTTAGAAGATCGTTGGAGAAAAGAAAGGACTTATCTGAGTGAGATAATCGATCCCAATGATCATGTTGTGCATTTCGGATTAATCAACCCAGTCTATTTAATTCAATCAGTTGCCAATTGTCTTGCTTCACGTCTCAAGATTCTTACAACCCAATTCTTTGTCGAATCATCATCTTCGTTCTGATTGATGCATCGACGGATCTCTGCCGTCAGCCTTATCTCATTTTCCCCTTTCTCTATTCCTCACCGCCTTATGGTGCCTATGAAGGTTTTCACCAATAAGACTCTCTCATTTTTTGATTTTTCTCAACTTTCATCGCCTTATAGTGCCCTTCGAGGGTTTTCACCACTAAGACTCTCTCATTTCTCTCAACCTTCGTCGCCTTACAGTGCCCTTGCGGGTTTTTACCAATAAGACTCTCTTATTTTTCATTTTTCTTGCTTAAACTGGAGTGTTTCCCCCTGATATGAATCATCTTTACTTGCTTAACTTGGTACCTCTCGAAGACTGATCGGGAGGCCTTTCTTTGGATATTAATATGGGTTCTTGGATATGGTTGGAAAGAAAAGGGTATCAAAGCTCAACCAAATTCAATGGGTTAGAATTACAACTTTTGGAACCAAATTTCTTATTACAAACACAACTTTTGCCCCAGTTTCTTGCTTAGGGATCTTTCGATTTTTATTTTCCTATGACCGAGCCGTGAACCTGCCTACGTATCCTTAAGATGAATCAGGTCAAACGTAGTTCACCTAAATTCCTTGTTGTTGCGGTTTTTCTTTTCATTTATTATTATTTTCCTTTTATGTTTTTCTTTTCTTTATTTTCTCCTTTTTCTTTTCTTTCTTCTCTTTTCCTTTCTTCTTGGTTATTGATTCCAAAAGAGGGGTACAAAATAAAATAAATAAGGCTCAAAAGGGTGAACAAAGGGTAAAGTGTTTAGATAGCAGAACAAATTGCCTTCGTCATTTCAACCTTCGAGATAATGCCAAGTACAAAAAATCAGTGATTATACTAAAGAAATCATACATAATATCTCTTGACTGCATTAGAATTGATAGCCATATCTATGCATTTTCCTTTAACATCTGTTAAACATAAAGCGCCATTGGACAATACTCTGGTTACAATGAAAGGTCCTTGCCAGTTCGGGGCGAACTTGCCCTTTGCTTCAGCCTGATGTGGAAAGATCCGTTTCAACACTTGTTGACCCACTTGAAACCTCCTGGTGTGCACCTTCTTGTTATACGCTCTTGCCATCCTCTTTTGATACAATTGGCCATGACATACTGCTGCCAATCCTTTTTCATCAATTAAACTCAACTGCTCCAAATGGGTTTTGACCCACTCGTCATCATCAATCTCAGCCTCGGCGACAATCTGAAGAGACGGGATTTCGACTTCTGCAGGGATCACTGCTTCAGTCCATATACCAACAAGTAAGGAGTTGCACCTACTGAAGTACGAACAATAGTGTGATAACCCAATAATGCAAATGGTAACTTCTCATGCCATTGCCTGGAACTTTCTACCATTTTCCTCAGTATTTTCTTTATATTCTTATTGGCTGCCTCAACTTCTCCATTTGCCTTAGGACGATATGGGGTGGAATTGGGATGTGTAATCTTAAACTGCTGACATACTTTTTTTATCAAATTGCTGTTAAGATTAGCACCATTATCTGTGATGATTAACTTTGGGATTCCAAATCGACAGATGATATTGGAGTGTACAAAATCAACCGCTGCCTTCTTGGTTACAGGCTTGAAAGTTCTAGCCTCAACCCATTTGGTGAAATAATCAATGGCCACCAGAATGAACCTGTGCCCATTGGATGCTGCTGGATCAATGGGCCCAATGACGTACATGCCCCAAGCAACGAAGGGCCACAATGCCGACATTGTGTGCAATTTCGATGGCGGAGAATGAATCAAATCCCCATGTATCTGGCATTGATGACATTTGCGCACAAAGCTGATACAATATGGCTCCATGGTGAGCCAATAATACCCTTCTCGAAGGATTTTCTTCGCCAATATATATCCGCTCATGTGTGGCCCGCAAACTCCAGAATGTACTTCCGTCATGACTGCCGTATCTTGTTTAGCATCTACGCATCTTAACAATCCGGTATGCGGTGTTCTTTTATACAACACTCCTCCACTGAGGAAAAATCCACTTGCCAACCATCGAATTGCTCTTTTTTGATCTCCTGTGGCTTGAACCGGGTATATCCCTATCCTGATGTACTCCTTGACATCATGGAACCATGGTTCTCTATCCACTTCTTCCTCTGTCATGTTACAATAAGCATGCTGGTCACGAACTTGAATATGCAATGGATCGACATGAATTTTGTCTGGATGGTGCAACATTGATGCTAAGGTATCCAAAGCATCGGCAACCTCATTATGGACTCTCGAGATATGCCTAAACTCCACCGATCGAAATCGTTGACAAAGATCATGCAAACATTGTCGATATGGTATGAGTTTCAAATCCTGTGTTTCCCATTCTCCTTGAATATGTACCACGAGGTCCGAGTCTCCCAAGAGCAAAACGTCCTGGACATCCATGTCTGCAGCTAACCTTAAACCCAAAATGCATGCTTCATACTCGACCATGTTGTTGGTACAATAGAAACGAAGCTGAGCCGTAACGGGGTAGTGGTGCCCTATTTCAGAAATAAGTACAGCTCCTATTCCAACTCCTTTCATGTTTGCAGCCCCATCAAAGAAAATCTTCCATCCAATTCTTCAGTCAGTTCCAGCTCATCGATATGCATTACTTCTTCGTCCGGAAAATACGTCCTCAATGGTTCGTATTCTTCATCGACCGAATTCTGAGCCAAGTGATCGGCCAATGCTTGAGCTTTCATTGTAGTCCTCGTCACATAGACGATGTCAAATTCCGTGAGTAATATTTGCCATTTTGCTAGTCTCCCTGTGGGCATAGGCTTCTGAAAAATATACTTCAATGGATCCAAGCGTGAAATGAGGAAAGTAGTATAGGACAACAGGTAATGTTTCAATTTCTGTGCCACTCAAGTTAAGGTGCAACAAGTCTTTTCAAGATGAGTGTACTTAACCTCATAAGCTGTGAATTTCTTGCTGAGATAATAGATGACTTGCTCTTCCTGTAGGTGATGTCATGCTACCCCAGTACGCAGCCAAATGAATTCTCCAGGACCGTTAAATAAAGAATCAGCGGTCTCCCTAGTTCAGGTGGAACCAACACAGGTGGGCTCGCCAAATACCCCTTTATCTTATCAAACACTTCTTGACACTTATCAGTCTATTTGACCGCGACATCTTTCTTCAGCAACTTGAAAATTGGCTCACAAGTCATCATGAGCTGAGCAATAAACCTGCTGATGTAGTTCAATCTTCCTAGTAGACTCATTACCTCAGTTTGTTCCTTGGAGGTGGAAATTCTTGGATGGCTTTGATCTTTGATGGATCTAACTCAATGCCTCGCCGACTGACTATGAATCCCAATGGCTTTCCAGATGGAACCCCAAATGCACACTTGGTAGGGTTAAGTTTAATGATGTACCTGCGAAGCCTCTGAAAGAACTTCCTCAAATCTCCAAAGTGGTCGGCCTGCTGCTTTGACTTGATGATTATATCATCCACGTACAGCTCAATCTCTTTGTGAATCACATCATGGAATACAATGGTCATTGCTCGCATGCATGTCACCCCAGCGTTCTTCAAAGCAAATGGCATTACTCTGTAGCAATAAGTTCCCTACGGCGTGATGAATGCCGTTTTCCCTGCATCCTCTTCATCCATCAGAATCTGATGATACCCGGCATAGCAATCCACAAAAGATCCAATCTCACATTTTGCACAATTGTCTATCAAAATGTGGATATTGGGTAGTGGGAAGTTATCCTTTGGGCTTGCTTTGTTGAGATTGCGATAATTGACGCATACCCTAATTTTTCCATCTTTCTTTGGTACCGGCACAACATTGGCCAACCATTCAGGATATCGAGTAACTCGAATGACCTTCGCATCCAGCTGCTTGGCTATTTCTTCCTTAATATTCACACTCATATCAGTTTTGAATTTTCTCAATTTTTGCTTGACAGGAGGGAATGTCGGATCAGTGGGCAATTTGTGAACCACTAGATCAGTGCTTGAACCCGACATGTCATCATACGACCATGCAAAAACATCTTTATATTCAATGAGTGTTTCGATTAATTCCTTTCGAATCTTTGATTCAAGATGGACACTTATTTTAGTCTCTCTAATATTACTCGCATCTCCTAAATTGATGGCTTCGGTATCATTCAAGTTGGGCTTAGGTTTTTCCTCAAATGACTTAATTCTTTACTAATCTCCTCAAGAGCCTCATCTTCGTCAACTTCTGAATCGTAATCACACTTTACCTCTTGAACTATTATCTCGGATTTATTTCTTAGACTGGGTTAAGGATTCTTTATGCACGTCATATCATTAGAACCGGCATAAAAGGAACTGTAGAGAAAAGAAAAGAAGAAAACAAAAGGTAAAACTTATCAGGAGTGAAGAACAGGAAGAAATTGCATTTCATTAAAAATGGAAGATAACAAGGTTTGCACACTCAAAACAAAATAATATTCAGATTACAACCCTGAAATAATCCATACAAACTTAAAGAAAAATCAAAGCAAACTACCAAGGCTCCCTTCGGGTAGGGAGAGGAGTAGCCTTCCAATTATTAATCTTCGCTTTTGGCCCGACAAACTGTATCTCTACGTGGCTAGGACCTTCGCCAAATTCTACCATGTTCACCTCGCTGAACAACTGCTCAAACCTTTCTATCAACTCCTTATCAGGGATAACCTTATCATTGGGAATCATTGTCGTTGGTCATTTTCTGGTACCCGCCTTGACAAATGACCCAGAGAGACGTGGGACCAGCTTTGGAAGGACCCATGCTCTCTGTTTCAGCTTCTTGGCTCTTCTTATGTCTGCGGCTGTGGGTTGGAATTCCAGACCAAAAGTTCCCGCACTTTTAGGGAGAGAGACTGGTTGTATGATGCCTTGCAAAGCAGATCCTAGACCCTTTCCTGGTACGAACCCCATTCTTCAACATTTCGTATGCCACCATGACCGATGCTACTATTATATTCGGGTTAGGGATACACTTCCTCTCTTGCACTTTCTCGACTGTCATTGCGTCTGAAACTTGATAGACCCCTGGCTCCTTGTCATCTTCCATTTTTATAAATGGCACGATGGTGTCGCTCTGTGCGCACAAATTGTCTTCCCCATGCACCACTATCTCCTGCCTGTCCTATTCGAACTTGTTCATCTGGTAAAGAGTTGACGGTACGGCTTTAGCGACGTGGATCCATGGTCGACCCAATAAAAGATTATATGAAGCCTCTATATCCAGCACTTGGAATTCTATTATGAACTCTACTGGTCCTATTGTTAATTCCAACACTATGTCCCCGACTGAGTCTTTGCCCCCGCCGTCGAATCCTCGCACACAGATACTGTTCTTGTGGATCCTCCCGTTCTCTACTTTTAGTTTGGTCAGAGTGGAGAGAGGACAGATGTTCGCACTTGAACCGTTATCAACCAATACCCGTGTGACCACAGAGCTCTCATATTTTACGGTCAGATAAAGGGCCCTGTTGTGTTCTGTGCCCTCTACGGGCAATTCATCATCAAAGAAAGTGACCCTATTTACTTAGAGGATTTTGTTGGCTATTTTCTCCAAGTGATTCACAGTGATTTTGTCAGGGACATGTGCCTCGTTCAAGATTTTCATTAATGCTCAGCTATGTTCGTCCGAGTGGATCAATAATGAAAGAAAGGAAATCTACGTCGGTGTCTTCTTTAACCGTTCTACAATGGAATAGTCCTGCATCTTCATCTTTTTTAGAAACTCTTCTGCTTCCTCTTCGGTCATGGGTTTCTTTGTTGAAACTGAATTATCCTTGGCTTTCCTCAAATCTGCGGGAGCAAAACATCTTCCTGACCGAGTTAACCCTTGGGTCTCACTGACCTCCTCCTTGACCTCCCTTCCTTTATACATCACTACCACCCGTCCGTAGTTCCATAGAACAACCTTGCTGCTCATTATCGGTAACTGGGTTACCGGCTTGATGATAACTTGATCGATACGGGCCCCTTCCACAGTTATGACGGGTTTGCTGACTGCTCCAGGCACAATCACCTTTACTCTCTCCTGTCTCGTTGTGATCTGGGTTGGAGACCCCTTATTCACTGCCGCAGATGGCCCAACACTCTTTTTAATCAACTCGAGCACTGACCTTTCCCCTGTTGGTTGTTCAATTGTCTTTGTCTTACTAGACCAAATTGTCATTACGGTCTGTGATGGCTTCTTCGGTTCTCCCCCTTTATGTACAATTTCAATCATGTTCGCCTCTGGGTGGGCTAGCATTGGATTCCTATTGATGTTAGGTACCTCAGGAGCTTGCACTTCAATTATGTTAGTGTCAATGAGCTCTTGTATTGCACTCTTCAAGTGCCAACATTTCTCGGTGTCATGCCCCGGGGTACCTGAACAATACTCGCAACTGACCGAGTAATCAAGGTTTTTTGGAGGTGGATTTGGCAGTTTAGATGGTATTGGCCTTAGCATGTTCAGTTGTAGCATGTTCAGTTGTCTGAGCCTGTGAAACAGACTGGCATATGATTCCCCCAATGGAGTGAATGTTTTCTTCTTTTGTGCCCCGTCACCCCTGAATGCTGGGTTAGGTCGGAAATTTTGACCGGGAGGGTTTCTATTCTGTGAAGTGGAAGCATGCCGTTGGTTGTGAGCCGGAGGTTGGTTGTATGCTTGGGCGTGGTGAAAAGAAAAATGAGGTTCGGGATGTGGGTAGTAGTGTTGGGGTGGGCTATATGGAGTGTGGGGGTAAGTTTGAAGGTGGGGTGGAGGATGGTTATAGTAAGGTAATGGGCTTCGGGGCCAAGCACTCGACTCGATCATTGCAATGTCCTCCTTCTTTTTCCTTCCCAATATACCCCCAGTGCCGTTTTGGATGGCTTGGGTGGTTTCTTTGATCGCTGAGTAATTCATGATTTTGTTGGACTTAAGTCCCTCCTCCACCATATTTCCCATTTTTACCACCTCGTTAAATGACTTCCCTACTGCCGACACCAAATGACCAAAATATGTGGCCTCCAAGGCTTGTAAGAAATAGTCAACCATCTCGCCTTCTTTCATCGGAGGGTCAACCCTTGCAGCTTGCTCTCTCCAATGGAAACTGTATTCTCTGAAACTCTCCCCTGGCTTCTTCTCTATTTTTGTCAATGAAAGACGATCTGGGACAATTTCCAGATTATACTGAAAATGGCATGCAAATGCTTGGGCTAGATCATCCCAAGTGTACCACCTTCCGTGATCTTGACGGGTGTACCATTCTAGCACTGAGCCGCTCAAATTTTGACTGAAGTACGCCATTAACCATTTGCCTTTTCCTCCTGCTCCTCTCATTTTACTGCAGTCAAATGGGCCACCAGATCGCCATGCCCGCTATACAAATCAAACTTGGGCATTTTGAACCCTGCCGACAGCTGCACATTTGGGAATAAACAAGGGTCTTTATAAGCCACGCTCACTTGTCCTCCTAATCCCCGCATGTCTCAGAAAGATTGTTCTATGCTATCCATTTTTTGGAACATCTCTTCCTGTTCAGGACTTCTGGACGGTTTTTCTGCTCCCTCTGGTAAGTCAGAACGTGGATTATATGGTTAGGTTTCGGGAGCTTTGAAGGTGGGCTCCGGAGGGTAGTATTGATTCTCTTGAGCCTGGAACACTGGCTCGCCAAATGATTTATGGAATGTAGCCAGTGGGGATGCTACAAAGACGTGGGTGATTGGCGGAGGAGGGTAGGGAATTGGTTTTGACGGTGGGGCTTGGGGTGTGTGGGAAGTAGTGCCGTGATAATGTTGGTAAATGGGAAAACCTGGCTCAGTGGCGGGATGATCCTGAGACTGAGCTAATGGTGGGGTAAAAATCGGGTTAACAGGGTACGATGGCGGTGATTGCCCTTTGGACCAGGCCTGATACATTTTGGCCATTTGTTGCTTAAGTTTGAGAATATCCTCCTTTATCTTACTGACGTCCTCCTCTACCTCAACACTTGTGTCGACATCTAGGATAGACATGACTTCTGGTATTGGTCCTTTTGATCTAGTTTGGTAATGGTAATGTGCCAGTATCTTCTAGATAAACTAACTGCTTGAATTCTCTGGAAGACAATAAACTTGTTAGTTTTTAGAGTTTAACAAATATTCAATCGCACATTGGGATGCAATGCACCTAGGCAATTAACCATTTCTATCATGCATTTACTTCAATTGCGTGCATCATTCCGGCCTTTTATAATTATGTCCCTTCTTTCAACACCTCTTAAACTTTCCTTTATTTTATTTATTTTCTCATTCCCCCCCTTTTTTTCTTTTCTTCTTTTAGTGGTGGTCGAATCTTATATGGATGGCCTACGTATCATGTCCCCGCATGAATCAGACCGTGCGTAGTTCTGGCCAAAGCATAAATAGCAAAACATTTTTCATAAAAACAACTGCTTTGATTATAGACTCAGAAAAAGTTTACAGACTTTTGAAAAGATGACAAAGCACATTTAAAAGGGCCAGTTGGCAAACTTAAAATACAGACTCAAACAAAGATTAGGAATACATTAAGGCCCTGACATTTCCTGGGGCCTGCAAGGCATCATTCGGCCTTGCCGCGGACCTTTGTGCAAGATCCCTTTGAAGCCTCTCCAAATCATTCATTATTTTCTTGACGAATGTCATCACTACTGCAAAAAAGGTGGTACGGGTCATGTCCTCGTATGCTCGACATTTTGCAGTAATGTAATGTGCGATGTTTCTGACCCCTTCTTTAATCCTGCTCTTTTCCTGTAGCAACCGTCCTATCTGTTGATCCCGCATTTTTAGCACTCGAGAGTTGTGAAAAAGTTGATCTTGGAACTTATGCATTTGTTCCTCCATTCGCGCCATTAGGTCATATCAATATTTCCTATCTGCTCTGAAATCTATAGCTTTCCTGACTACCTTATCTTTGAGAGTGACTATTCTTTCTCTCACGATGGTGATGGTCCCCTCGTAATCCCCCTTCATCTGCTACATATGCTGTGCTCGCTCTTCTGCGCCCCTTGTCCATCTGGCCCTGATTCTTGCCAAGGTAGCTTCAGATTTTTCCAAGCCCTCTTGACATTCGAGGTCTTTCCTTTTCAGTTCGTTTATGAGTTTTTGGTCAGCCCGACTCCTTTCTAGTTTTCTGGCAACTATTTTTATTTTTCGGATCTGAGTCTTAAGGGCCTCATTTTCTTGGGTAAGCTTTTTCTTTTCTCCTTCATCTGCAGCGGCTTGAACACCCTTTTCAAATTGAAGTTCTATGGCTTACCTCTCCAATTGGCTTATTTTGGCCCTGTACTTGTTTTCCTTAGTCAACCAGTTCCATTGCTCTTGTGCCCTGTTAGTGAATTGTTGAACATGTGGTCTCTTTGTAGGCCTTTCAGGAATCTGGAATCTTTTGCCGAACCACACATTGTACTTAGGATCTACTTCGCCTCCAGCTTGATCTCGGACCATGGTCTTAGTTTCGAGGAACCTACATTCATTCCATATTTGGCGAATTCTCCTTTCTGGAAATGCAGCTTTTGGCCCCAATTCAATGACTTGTTTACTTAGACTTTCGTCGTTGTGGACGGTTTAAAATCTTCCTAATTGGTGTGAGACCCTATAGGGAGCATAGGTTGGATGCTCCGGATACCCATCAAGAGAATGTAAGGCACATCAGTTGACGTGTGTATTACTTTAGTAACGGGAAGCCATCCAAAGGCCCATACAATTTTATCAGTGGTCAAAGATTTCAAATGTGAGAGCCAAGCCTTAGTACCCTCAGGAAACTCAATACCTATTACCCGAGTTTCAAATTTGTCGATGAGATTCAACCCGGTCAAACCATAATTCATATACCCAATCCGGTGACAGAGATGTTGTTGCATCCATAGCTGCAGCAACAAATTGCAACCCTGGAAGAACTTTCCCCCTTCTCGGCATGTAGTCAAGGCTCGATAGATTTTCGATACGATCAGAGGAATCACTGTGCTAGTGGCTTTATTGATTGCAACATCTAGCATTCCTACGAGGCCGATCTCTATACGACTATCTTTTTGTGGACATACCACAACTCCCAAGAAATCTACCATGAAAGCTAAACCCAGCCTTGCCTCCCACTTATCTTTGTTTCCGGCACGGGTTAAACCAGTGTTGGGTTCTTCAAAGCCTCGGGGATTGCCATATCGATGATACAAGAAATTGAGTGTGCAACTCACATTCGATGAGAATCAAACTGGCGTAGTTCGGGTAAATAAATAGACTATTTTTGGAAACCAGATGCAACCTTTTTTTTCATTTCATCGGCAAATAAAACACATTGTTTTTTGATTTTTTTTCCATTTTTTCCTTTTTTTTCATTTTTCTGAAAAATTTGGTAGAGTTTCAGCACTATTTGGACATTGGATTTTTCAAAGTAGGCATTTATCCCTCTCAACCATCTCATTATCTTTTCCCAAAATTTTCCTTATAAGCTGGTCAACATGCAAATTCGAAGCAAATGGATGCACATGTAGCAAGTAAGATGCCTCATATTGGTCTTTATATTTCAGGTACACGTGTCTTACATAAAATCTATCATCTAACACAGAGTCTATTTAACAAGGCAGTACATAAAATTGAATAAAAAAACATTGAATTCAAACTTCTATTCTTATTTCTCACTTTCAACTTTGAAGATCACATTGTTCAGATTTCAAAATATGTACCTGGAAAGTGCAATGGAACAAAACAGATGGAGATCAGTAGTTGAGCAGCAGCAGAAATGAAATAGAAACCAGCTTTGAATCTGGTAGAACAGTACACCTAAACCAACAGCTTGAGAACCAACTTTCCAAACAAGCTCAAATCTGATTTATAACCCCAATTCGAATTGAAACAAGAATCCAATCACAGATTCAACTCAAGCTCAGTTTTGAAAGACCAAATTAAACCATTATTAACCCGATTGAATCACAGATGACTTCAGCAAAACAGAAAACCTTAAGGATGAAATCAAGACCGATGAAACAGTAGACTTATGTTCAGTTATTTCTTTTTCAATGGATCTCTCCAGCTCTCTTCTTCTGATTCTACACCCTTAAACTCTTAAACTCTAAAGTTTCTCCTATCAATGTGTGTTCAACTTCAGACTTTTAGAATGTTTTTAAATCCCCTTTCTCCTTAATGCTCTTAATGTTCTGTATATCAATGCATACGAATGTATATCCGAATATTTTTAGTGGACTTTTTCACTCAATGCTCTCCAAGGTTCCTCCCTCTATTTCTGTCCTCTTAGGGTCTGAATGTCTTCCCCTTCTCTCAATGTGTATGTATGTTTTTAAAGACTAGAACTAGTCCTTTTTTATTCAAACCTTTCACTTTTCAGCCTGTATATTCCCTTAGCACATGCTTCCTCTAACCTTTTTTCATTAACCCATGCTTGTTCTGACTTCCAGCTCATTAAAAGGGCACTAAACTGGTGTTATTTCCACTACAGTACCCTTTTCCAATTTTTAATTGTCCATAAGCTTAGTCCATATTAAATTAACTCAGCTATTGTTCCCCACTAATTTCTAGCAGACACCTAAATGAAACCCCTAAGGTTAAACTACCCAATTTACCCCCACGAACACCCCTGTTTGTATTGACTGACTTTTCACTATCATGAGTGAGTTAGAACTACACTAGGTGACCAAATCAAAACAAAAAATCAGATTGAATTGATTAAACCAAAACTCTGAAGGACTCTTGAGATTAATGCAATTAAGCTACAACAATCATAAACCTAAATGACACGAATAACATAACCATCTCTAATTTTGAAAATAAACTGGCGAACATACACAGAACAATTTGAACTACAAATATACCATTCTAAAAAAAAACTAAATGAAAAGAAAAGAGTAGAGGAAGATAACAACAGTAAAAAGAAATATAAAGAATCATGCTTTGGACACCTACCTCTGATTGACCCTGTCTTGAATTCAGCCCTCCAATTTTGAATTTGAAGGCGAAATGGACCTTAATCGAGTGTTCTCGACTGAGAACACACGGCTAAGGTCGATTACGACCTCAATCCTTCAACCATGTACTCGATCTTGGGGTTTGGCTTTTTAAGGTTTGTTAATTCAAATCTAGGTTCTAAGGGTTCTAGCGTGATTCGAAGGAAACTAGTGGTGGATTAGGGATGGCGAAGGGGGGGGGGGTGGGGGGTCAAGGCGGTTGTGTAGTATTAAATGAGGACTGGTCTGAGGCGGTGCCACCACCAGAAGGTGGTTGGGGAATGGTGGCGGCTATTAGGGTTCATAGATAAGATTTGATATTTGAACCGTTTTAGGGGTGTTCGAAGGAAACGAGGTTGGTATTTGGGATGAGGATGTAGGGGTGGTTCAGGGGTGTAATTTTGGTGGCCATCGGAGATGGTGCCATCGAACACGGCGGAGGAGCTGTTAAGGTTTTGAATATTCGAGAAGCTAGGCTGGGATTCGAGGAAAACTAGTGGTGGATCGGAGATGGGGAGGTTGAGAGGAGTTTGTGGTGTATTTTTGGAAGGGATTGGCCACCGTCCGCCGCCATAGGCGATTTCCGGCGGGCGGAGGACGGTGGTGTGAGGCGGTGGAATATAGGGGTTTCTAGGGTTAGAGACGAGTGAGGTAAGAAAGGGGGGGGGTTCTGAGGGGGCGGGGTTTGTTACTCCCTTTTATATGGATTCAGGGATTGAATTCAGGCTGTTAGATCAACTGGGATCAACGGCCTGGATCAACCACTTAATCTGAATGGTGTTGTTTAAGCACCTTAGAGACTAGGTCGGTCCTCGTTTGATCGGGTCGGGGACGGGTATGGGTTAAAGGCGAGGCTGTGGACTGTTGGATGGGGACTGGATGAATGGCTGAGATTAATTGACGTGAAACGACGTAGTATTCTCACCATACTGCGTCGTTTTGAAAGTTTCCTGAACTGAAGGTTTGTATCGGGTATAAGGCGTAGTTTGGGCTGGTCTTGGTCGAAAATTGTCTGGGCTTGGGCAAAATTAACCAGGCAGCCCAATCCTACTTTCTTCTTTCTTTTTTTTCCAACTTCTTTCAATGTAAAAACTAAAAATAATAAAACCTAAATTAACTCTTAATCTAAATTCTCCTAAAATACTAGTTAACTATAAATAATAATAATCACATATAATTAAGTACCAAATTAAAAGAAAATACAAAAATCGACATTAATCACTAAAAATGCAAAAAATACATTATTTTTTGTGATTTTTGCTATTTTTATAAAATACTTAGTTATTAATTAATTCCAAATTATCTAATTAAATTGTAAACATATTTTTGTATTTTTATTAATTTAAAAAATAAACCTGCACACACAAATGCAACCAATAGCTAAAAATATCACAAAAATTAACAAAATTGCACACAAAAGGAATTTTTTTTTATTTTGAATTTTTGGGAGTGATTCGTGTGAGGCAAAAATCACGTGTTCACAGTGATATAAAAGATAAAAAGAGAAAAGAATCACTACATTGACTCCCTTGCTGGGATATGTTTGTTGTTGTTTTGATGTTGTCCCTTGCCAGGACTTGATTGTTGAAGTATTGTTCCCTCACCGGGATTCTTATCGTAATTTCATTCATTTCCTTGTACTATTGTTTGTGATTGTTGTTTGGCTGAGGAAGAGAGTTAAAGTACGAAGGGTGATGTCATGTATTGTTTTGGTAAGAGAGTGTTAAAGCACGAAGGATGATGCCGTACACGATTTATGAGAAAAGACTGTAAAGCACGAAGGGTGATGTCGTGCTACATGATGTACCATTCTATGCCGATTATATTGATTATTTGGTGAGGACGAGATTAAAAGCACGAAGAGTGATGCCGTGCACATTTTCATTACTTGATTGCTTGGTGAAGATGAGAATTAAAACACGAAGGGTGATACCGTGCACTTATTGATTTTGGATCTTTTGTTGATATTTGAGATATGTTGTTTCTTTCATTTCCCGTGTCTTTCTATTCTAAATTGATGCTTCCCCCACAGCATGTTACCCCTCCCATACTTGACTGTATCTTACTGTCTTTCTTTTTCCGCTATATATAGTTGAATTGCACAAGATTATTTGGTAGTCTGGTCCGTCACTACTTCGATGAGGTTAGACTAGGAACTTACCATCACATGGGTTCGATTGTGCTGATACAGATCCCGGAGCAGATTTTGGACCGTAGATTGGTTGGCACCTTCAGTCTACGCGGAGATCCAAGGTAGACCTGCAGGTGTCCGCAGGCCCTGGCGTCTCCCTCCATCCCTTTATTCCTGTTTCATTTCCTTAATTTAGAAACAATTTATCGTTTATTTTCAGACTTTGTATGTAGTATTCCTAGATTGTCTGTGGTACTGTGACACCAGTTCTGGGAGGTCGAGGTTCAAACAGTTGTATTAGATATATATATTTAGATAATTTATTGCATACTTTCGCTTAATGTAATTTTTTGCTTTTTTCTCGATATTGCTTTTTCATTGCTAAAGAGTATAAAATGGGTAAAAAGGTAATTTGTTCAATAGTCGGCTTGCCTAGCTCATATTATTAGGCATCATCACGACTCCCGAGGGTGGAAAATCCAGGTCGTGACAAGTTGGTATCAAAGCTCTAAGTTACATGGGTCTTACAGTTCACAGACAAGCTTAGTAGAGTCTGCGGGATCTATATGGAGACATCTGTATTTATCCCCCAGAGGCTACAAAGTTAGGAAAAGTTCACATCTATTATTTCATGTCGTGCGTTTTGGTTTCTCAATGCTGATTGAACTTCTATTCTATTCTCTCGCAGATGCCGAGATCGCGCGCTTCCTCATCCGCTAACCAGCAGCCCGAGCCCCAAGCAGCAGCTCCCACGAGGGGTAGAGGGTGAGGCCGAGGCCGTTCTAGAGGCCTAGGTAGAGGCAGAGCTCATCCCAGAGAAGCAGCACCAGTAGCGGAGCCTCAGGTTGACTTTGATGATGAGGTTCCTGCCCCAGTAGTTTAGGTGGTCCCAGATCAAGTCTTAGAGGGGTTTATTGCTACCCCAGTACTCCAGGATGCTCTAGTATATCTAGTGGGCCTTATGGAGAGTGTCACCCGGCCAGGCTTGCTTCATGTAGCAGTAGTCGTCTCCCAGGCTGGAGGAAGAGCCCAGACTTTTGCTACTCGTACTCTCGAGCAGGTAGCTCCCTAGTTTCAGACTCTAGTGGTTCAGCCAGTTGGAGCAGTTCAATCGGGTGAGGTAGCCCAGACCGGTGATGGAGCAACTATGTTTGTCGATGCTTTGTGGAGATTGGACAGGTTCACCAAGCTCTTCAATACTACTTTCAGCGGTGCATCTTCTGAGGATCCCTAGGATTATCTAAATAGCTGTCATAAGGTTCTCAGGAACATGGGGATAGTGGAGACGAACAGGGTCGATTTTGCTACTTTTCGCTTGTCTAGATCCACCAAGACTTGGTGGAGAGATTATTGCTTGGCTAGACTATTCAGATCACCAGTTTTGACTTGGGAGCAGTTTACTTAGCTATTTCTGGAGAAGTTTCTCCCTATCACTTAGACAGAGGCCTATCGGAAGCAGTTTGAGCGTCTCCAGCAGGGTTGTATGACAGTTACTCAGTATGAAACCAGATTCATCGACTTGGCTCGTTATGCTCTTATCATACTTCCCACCAAGAGAGAGGGTGAGGAGGTTCATTGAGGGGCTTATTCAGCCGATTCGACTTCATGTCTAGGGAGACTAGCAGTGATATTTCTTTCCAGGAGGCGACCAATGTGGCCAGGAGAGTGCAGACGGTTCTATCATAGGGAAGTGGTCATGGTTCAGACAAGATGTCTCGTCATTCAGGCATATTTAGTGGTGCCTCATCTGGAGGCATGGATTCGTATGGTAGAGGCCATTCTCCTCGGCCTTATCAGTCAGCACTTGAGGTTTCTCACGACACTTCAAGTGGCCGTGGTTTTCATATGCAATATTCTAATCAGCAGTTCTATAGTGCACCACCAGCTCCTATCAGTGCATCGTCGCTTCAGAGTTTTTAGGGTGGTCATTCAGGTTGTCAGGGCCAGCAGTCTCAGCAGCCGAGGGCTTGTTACACTTGTGGTGATATGGGTCACATTGCTAGGTTTTGCGCTCGACCACCGAGTAGCTCTCAGCATCAAGGTTCTCGTGCCATGGTTTAAGAACCGAGTGTTCCACAACCCGCCTAGCCAGCTAGAGGTGGGGGTGGATGTGCTAAATATGGAGGTAGAGGTATTAGAGGTGGAGCTCAGGCCGCTAGAGGTGGAGGCCAGCTAGCAGCAGGCCGTCCCAGAGATGTTGTTCAGGGTGGTAGGGCCCAACTCCGATATTATGCTCTTCCAGCCAGGCCCGAGGCTGAGGCTTCCGATGTAGTTATTACAGGTACTATTCTGGTTTGTAGCCGAGATGCTTCAGTTTTATTTGATCCAGGATCTACATAATTCTATATGGAATCTTATTTTGTACCGTATCTAGTCATGCCCATTGATTCTTTGAGTGCTTCTGTTTATGTGTCTACACCGGTGGATGGTTCTATTATGGTAGATCGAGTCCATCGTTCATGTATAATTCTGATTGGAGGTCTTGAGATGCGTGTAGATTTGCTTCTTCTACACATGGTTGATTTTGATGTCATATTGGGGATGGACTGGTTATCACCTTACCACACTATCTTGGACTGTCATGCCAAGACTGTGACTTTAGCATTGCCGGGTTTACCTCGTTTAGAGTGGATAAGGACTCCTAGTTATTCTACCCGTAGTGTTATCTCGTATATGAAGGTCAACGTATGGTCGAGAAAGAGTGTTTGGCCTATTTAGCCTATGTTCGTGATTCTAGTGCTGAGGTCCCTTCTATTGATTCTATGCCCGTTGTCCGTGAGTTTCCTGAGGTATTCCCTTCAGACCTGTTGGGTATGCCACCCGATAGGGATATTGACTTTTGTATTGATTTGGCTCCAGGCACTTAGCCCATTTCTATCCCACTGTATCGTATGGCCCCACCTGAGTTGAAGGAGCAGTTGCAAGACTTGCTTGAAAAGGGTTTCATTAGACCCAGTGTTTTGCCTTGGGGTGCGCCGATGTTGTTTGTTAAGAAGAAGGATGGATCGATGTGAATATGTATAGATTACCGACAATTGAACAAGGTTACAATCAAGAATAAGTATTCGGTACCGTGGATTGATGATTTGTTTGATCAACTTTAGGGTGCCAAGATATTTTCAAAGACTGACTTGAGATCTGGCTACCATCGGTTAAGGATTAGGGCATCCGATGTCCCTAAGACATCTTTTCACACTCGGTACGGGCTTTATGAGTTCTTGGTGATGTCAAACGGGTTAACAAATGCCCCAGCAACTTTTATGGATTTGATGAACCGAGTGTTCAGGCCTTACTTGGACTCGTTCGTGATAGTCTTCATTGATGATATTTTGATCTACTCCTGCAGCCGGGATGAGCACGAGAAACATCATAGAGTGATTCTTCATAATTTGAGGGCTAGTCAACTGTATGTTAAGTTTTTGAAGTGTGAGTTCTGGTTGAGTTCAGTTGCATTCCTGGGTCATGTTGTAGTAATAGAGGGTATTCAGGTTGATCCGAAGAAGATTGAGGCAGTCAATAACTGGTCTAGACCAACATTAGCTACAGAGATCCAGATTTTCTTGGGATTGGCAGGCTACTATCTTCGGTTCATAGAGGGGTTTTCATCTATCGTAGCCCCGATGAACAGGTTGACCCAGAAAGGTGCCCAGTTAGATGGTCGGACGAGTGTGAGGCAAGCTTTTAGAATCTTAAGACAGGTCTGACTACGGTACCAGTGTTGGTTTTGCCCACAGGTTCAGGGCCTTATACAGTTTATTGTGATGCATCTCGTATTGAACTTGGTGCAGTGTTGATGCAGGATGGCAAGTTCATTGCCTATGCTTCACGGAAGTTGAAGATTCATGAGAAGAACTATTCGATTCATGATTTGGAGTTAGCAGCTATTGTGCACGCGTTGAAGATTTGGAGGAATTATCTATATGGCGTGGCATGTGAGGTGTTCACGGATCACAAGAGTCTGCAGTATTTATTCAAGCAAAAGGAGTTGAATTTGAGGCAGAGAAGGTGGGTGGAGCTGTTGAAAGACTATGATATCACCATCTTATATCATCCGGGAAAGGTCAATATGGTGGCCGATTATTTGAGTAGGAAGTCAGCCAGTATGGGCAGTCTTGCTTATATTTCAGTTGGTGAGAGACCGCTTGCTTTGGATGTTCAGGATTTAGCCAATCAGTTCGTGAGGTTGGATGTTTCTAAGCCCAGCCATGTGTTATCTTGCATAGTTGCTCGTTCTTCATTATTGGAGCGTATCCGAGATCGGCAGTATGATGATCCTCATTTGTGTGTCCTTAGAGACACGATGCAACACAGAGGTGCCAAGCAGGTCACCTTAGGAGATGATGAAGTTTTGAGGTTACAGGGTCAAGTTTGTGTGCCTAATGTGGATGGGCTTCGAGAGTTGATTTTGGAGGAGGCCCAGTTATCGGTACTCTATTTATCTGGGTGCCACTAAGATGTATTAGGATTTGTGGTAGCATTATTGGTGGAGAAGAATGAAGAAGGATATCGTTGCATGTGTGGATCGGGGTTTGAATTGTCAGCAGGTTAAGTACGAGCATCAGAGGCCCGATGGTTCATTTCAGAAAATTGAGATTCCTGAGTGGAAGCAGGAGCATATCAATATGGACTTCGTTGGTGGACTCTCACGGACTCAAAGGAAGTTCGATGCAGTGTGGGTTATAGTTGATAGGCTGACCAAGTCAGCACATTTCATTCCTGTTGCAGTCTCCTATTCTTCGGAGAGGTTAGCTGAGATCTATATCAGGGAGATTGTTCGCATTCATGGTGTGACCGTGTCTATCATTTCGGACCGAGGTATGTAGTTTACCTAACATTTCTGGAGAGCAGATCAGCGAGAGTTGGGCACACGGGTTGAGTTGAGCTCAGCGTTTCATCCCTAGACGGACGGGCAGTCCGAGCGGACCATCCGGATTTTGGAGGATATGCTTCGAGCTTGTGTCATTGACTTTGGCGGTTCGTGGGATCAGTTTTTGCCTTTAGTAGAGTTTGCCTACAATAACAGCTACCAGTCGAGTATCCAGATGGCTCCTTATGAGGCTTTGTATGGTAGGTAGTGTTGGTCGCCGGTTGGATGGTTTGAGCCGGGAGAGGCTCGGTTGTTGGGTACGGATCTAGTGCAGGATACCTTGGAAAAGGTCAGGATTATTTAGGATAGGCTTTGTGCAGCTTAGTTCGGGCAAACAAGTTATGCCGACCGCAAGGTTCGTGAGCAGGTGTTTCTTCGAGTGTCACCTATGAAGGGCGTGATGAGACTTGGAAAGAAGGGCAAGCTTAGCCCTAGGTTCATGGGCCCATTTGGGATTCTCGATCGAGTGGGAGAGGTGGCTTATAGACATGCGTTGCCGCCGAGCTTATCAGTCAAGCATCCAGTATTTCATGTGTTCATGCTTCGAAAGTATCACATCGATCCATCCCACGTGTTAGATTTCAGCACCGTCCAGTTGGAAAAGGACTTGTCTTATGAGGAGGAGCCGGTAGCTATTCTAGACCAGTAGGTTCGTCAGTTGAGATCGAAGAGTTTTCCTTCTGTTCATGTTCAGTAGAGAGGTCAACATGCCGAGGCATTGACCTGGGAGTCCAAGTCTGATATGCGGAGCCATTATCTCCTCCTTTTCCCCGACTCAGGTACTTCCTTCTTTTGTCCGTTCGAGGACTCACGGTTGTTTTTAAGGTGGAGAATGTGGGGTCATCACTTGTTTTAAAAGTAAATTTTACGTTTTGAGTCCTTAAAAACCTCTTTCTGTCTCACTTCAATTTGCGTGCGTAGTCCAGGCGCGTAGCCAAAAAGCCTATATGTGAAAATCTGTGAAAATTGATAAATTTTAGCTTTAAAATGAATTAAGTTGACTTCGGTTAGTATTTTGAGTAAACGGACCCGAACCCGTAATTTGACGGTCCCGGAGGGTTCGTAGGAAAATATGAGACTTGAGCGTGTGCCCGAAATCTAATTCTGAGGTCTCAAGCCCGAGAAATAAATTTTTAAAGAAAATTATTTATGAGTTTTGGAAATAAAATATGATTAAAACTTGATGGTATCGGGACCGTATTTTGGTTCCGGCACTCGGTACAGGTCTTATATGTGATTTAATATAATTCTGTGAGATTTGGTAAGAAACAGACTTGAAACAATGGTTATCGGATCGTATTTGAGAAAAACTGAAAATTTGAAGTTCGTGAGAAATTTCATGATTTTATGCTAAATTCATAATTGTTGATATTGTTTTAGAGATTTGAATGCACGAGCGATTCTGTATGATATTTTTAGGTTGGTGTGCATATATGGTTTGGAGCCCCGAGGGCTTGGGTGAGTTTTGGATAAACCACGGGGTGGATTTGGGACTTCGAAAATTGCAGGTTTTTAGCTGGTGTGAATAGACCTGCAGGCTTCTCATTGCTCGCAAATGCGAGTTCGCAAATGCAAAGGCTGAGTTACAAATGCGAAACAGCCCAGGCTTGCCCTTCCTCGCAAATGCGAGATGTTCTTTTGCAAATGCAAAACTCCCACCTGGGCCTGTTATCGCAAATGCGATAGTTTAGTTGCAATTCGACCTCGCAAATGCGAGGGTCCCTTCGCAAATGCGAAGTTTTCTTTTAATGCCTTAAGTCGCAAATGCGACCTAAGGTGCCGCAAATGCGACCTAGGTGCCGCAAATGAGAAGTTGCAAATGCGACATTTTGTTCGCAAATGCAAAGGTCTCAGAATTCTGAATGGTTCGCAATTGCAAACCCTGGTCGCAATTGCGACATCACAGACCTGTAAAATTATACTTAGGCGAATTTTTAACTCATTTGCATATCTCCTCAAAACATAAACACTCTAGGGTGATTTTTGAAAGGCAACTTCTTCTCCAAATCAATTGTAAGTCATTTTTTTTAACTAGTTTTCTTCAATCATTAACATCTTTTAACATGATTTCAACTCAAAATCAATGGGGAAATTGGGTGTTTTGGGTAAAACCTAGTTTTTTCAAATTTTGGGGATTTGGACCTCGATTTGAGGTCCGATTTCAAAATAAATTATATATTTGGGTTCGTGGGAGAATGGGTAATCGAATTTTGATTCGAACCTCGTGTTTTGACCATGTGGGCCCGAGGGCGATTTTTAACTTTTTGGAAAAAATTTTGGAAAACTCATTTTAATGCATTGGAGTTGATCCATTTAGAGTTTATTAATGTAATTAAATAACTTGTGGCTAGATACGAGTGAATTGGTGATGGAATCAAGGAGTAAAGCGATACTTGAGACATGAATTGTGTTCGTGGCATCGAGGTAAGTGTGTGGTCTAATCTTAGCTTGAGGGATTAGCAGCCGAGTCCTATTTTCTATATGGTAATTGTTGAGTACGACGTTTAGGTACGATGACGAGTATATATCGTTGGTGTCTAGCATGCCTGTGAGTCTTATAATGTGATTATTATGGCTTTGTTGTATTATTCATACTTTTGGTGATGATTTATATTTGTTGGGAAAAGTTCGTGGAAGTAATTGTGATGTTTGATCATTGAGGAGCGTTGAATCAAGTTGTATAACGAATTGTGAGAGTATAAGTGGTAATTAACCCCGTTAGAGCATTGGCTCAAGTTGTAAAGTGAGTTGTGAAGTAAAAGAGAAAAAGAGAAAAGAATCAATACATTGACTCCCTTGCCGGGATATGGTTGTTGTTGTTTTTATGTTTTCCCTTGCCGGGACTTGATTGTTGAACTATTGTTCTCTTGCCGGGATTTTTATTATAATTTCATTCATTTCCTTTACCTATTGTTTGTGATTGTTATTTGGGTGAAGAAGAGATTTAAAACATGAACGGTGAGCCATGTATTATTTTGGTAAGAGAGTGTTAAAGAACGAAGGTTGATGCCGTGCACGATTTGTGAGGAAAGAGTGTAAAACACGAAGGGTGTTGCCGTGCCACACGATGTATCATTTCGTGTCGATTATATTGATTAGATGGTAAGGACGAGAGTAAAAGAATGAAGGGTGATGCCGTGCACATTTTCATTACTTGATTGCTTGGTGAGGAGGAGAGTTAAAGAACGAAGGGTGATGCCATGCACTTATTGATTTCGGATCTTTTGTTGATATTTGAGATATGTTGTTTCTTTAATTTCACGTTGTCTTTCTATTCTAAATTGATGCTTCCCCCACAGCATGTTACCCCTCCCATACTTGACTGTATTTTACTGTCCTTTTTTTTCCGTTGTACATAGTTGAATTGCCCAGGATTATTTGATAGTCTGGTCCTAGCCTCGTCACTACTTCGTCGAGGTTAGGTTAGGCACTTACCAGCACATGGGTGGTTGTGCTGATACTACACTCTGCTGTATGTGCAGATCTTGGAGCAGCTTTTAGACCGTAGATTGGGTGGCTACCTTCAGTCCACGCGGAGATTCAAGGTAGACCTGCAGGCATCCGTAGGCCCTGGCGTCTCCCTCTATCCCTTTTGTTCCTTTTTCATTTCCTAAATACAGAAACAATGTATCGTTTATTTTCAGACTTTCTATGTAGTATTCTTAGATCATCTGTGATACTGTAACACCAGTTCTGGGAGTTTGAGGTTCAAAGAGTTGCATTATATATATATTCAGATAAATTACTGCATTCTTTCGCTTAATGTAATTTTTGCGTTGTTTTCTCGATATTGCTTTTAATTGATAAAGAGTATAAAATGGTAAAAAGGTAATTTGTTCAATAGTCGTCATGCCTAGATCATATTAGTATGCGTCATCACGACTCGCGAGGATGGAAAATCCGGATCGTGACAGCTAGTGACTATCATGTATAGCCCACAACTCCGGTGTAAGACTTGATGTAGCTTTCATACGAAGCCACCCATAGAATCTGTCCACCTTCCCTTATCATCTCGTGCAACACCTCTAAATCCTACTAATTTTGAATTAGACATGAAACTACTGTCTGTATTGATTTTAATAAATCCCTGCGGAGGAAAAGACCAACTGATGAAAATATGCACACTATTCTTAATTTGTGTTGAATACGACAAGTTACACTTCAAGGATTAGAACATGCACATTTTGCTAGGAACCTGGATGCACGTACGGTGCCGCCATAGTTTTTACAATTACCAAAAGTCAACTAATGATTTATTATTCCAAGAGAAAAATTACGAGTACATATATAAAAGAAAAACAGTGTCGTTAGCTTTTATATATATATACTAGTTTCTCTGCACTGCATTGCACGTGTATATCAAATTATGTTGTAATGATCCGACTGGTCGTTTTACCTTTTAGGACCCCGTTCCCTTATCTAAAACTTTCCGTGCTTGCTTTAGCTAATCTACAACTTGCGGGGACGATTGGTTCGGGAGTTAGAAAGTTTTGAGTGAAACATGTCCAATTATTTCTTTAGGATTGTCTTAAAAGACCAAGTTTGACTTCGGTCAAATTTTTGGGAAAACGGACCCGGATTCGTGATTAGACGGTCCCAAAGAGTCCGTGAAAAAATATGGGACCTGGGCGTATATTCGGAATTGAATTCCGAGGTCCCTAGCCCGAGTAATGAATTTTTATTAGAAATTACTAAATTGAAGTTTTAAAGAATTAAAGAAACTTAGAAATCATTGATTTCCTAGGTATCGGGCTCGTATCTTGGTTCTAAAGCTTGGTACATGTCCGAAATATCGTTTAAGACTTGCCCGAATAATTTGGTGTCAATCTGAGTAGTTTAAGGGCGTTTTGACCCGTTAGAGGAGAATTAAGAACTTGAAGTTCATTAGTTTGATTCATTTTGTTTGAGGGGATGATTCCTAGATTTAGCGTTGTTTTGAATGTTCCGAGGGTTCGAGTAGGTCCGCCTCATGATTTTGGACTTGTCGGTATGTTCAGGCGGGGCCCGTAGGCCCCAAGCGTCAAGTGGACGAGGCTCGAATGAAGTAAAAATTTGGAGAAAGGGCTGAGTTTGCTGCTTCTGTCATAACCACATCTGCGGCCCTAGGGCTGCAGATGCGGGACCGCAGGTACGGTCATGACTCCGCAGAAGCGGCCAAGGGAAATCTAGGCCAGAACCGTAGAAGCGGCTTCGCAGATGCGGGCCTCAGACCGCAGAAGCGGTCCAGCCCCTTTTGCTCAGTTCCGCAGAGGCGGCTCTCCTTTCACAGGTGCGGGACCGCACCGCAGAAGCGGAAGTCGTTGGGCAGTGAGCTTCATTTAATTCGAGCTCAAAGACCATTTTTATCATTTTACACTCAACCTTTGGGTGATTTGGGGGCTCTTGAGGGAAGGTTTTCACTTAGCATTGCAAGGTAATTTATTTCCACTAATTATTAGTTTAAATACATGTATATTAGGTAGATTAAATACTAAAACTTTGGTGAAATCAAAGGGTTAGAGCTAGACCTAGGGTTTTAATAAAACTAAGATTTGACCAAGAAATTTGTTATGAAATGAACTAGAAATCATATATTATTGATCCTTGGGTTGTAGAGAACAACTTTTTTCGAAAAATCTCGGAATACGGGCACGTGGGCCCGGGGTCGAAATTTAGGAAACGTGTGAAAAAGGTTGGAAAATTTCTTAAATAGTTAAAAATCGATCTTGTAAGCCTATATTGACTAATTCTTACTTCATTTAACTAGTTTGTGATCGTTCGGCTCCGAATTGAGGGCTTGGGCTTGTTCTTGATATTGGAAGTGCACTTTGGAGCGATGTGAGTCTCCTTTCTAACCTTATAAGAGGAAATTGTCCCCATAGGCATAATAATTGAATCATTTGTCATTATATTCGGGGGCTACGTACGTACTAGGTGACGAGAGTCCGTGCGTAGCAACTATTATGCTAAGTCCGGGTAGTTTAGGACCCATAAACATGCTTTACGTGATATTCTAGTACAGTTTGATTAACTTGGACTCGTATAAACTATTTTGATTAAGATGAATGAGACTAACCAATGACCCTTATCCTGTTTAGTCTTTTAAAAGATAATAATTGCCATTCCTGTATATGGATACTCCTTATATATATATTGATTATTGTTGTTGCTTGTCAATGAACTTATTTCTATTTGACCACGTTGCACGGGTGATTCGTGAGCGGGGCAATAGATGCATCTATTGTTCGAGCCGTTTGACCCTCGACAGTGCATATTTTATTTTATGTTGGATGGGGACGTACGTCCCACGGTGATTATTTGCGCATATTTTGCGTAGAAGTCCTTCGATGGCTGTGTTACATATCTGCTTAGACTATGGGCAAGCATCCATGTTAGTACTTGGGAAAGAACTGTTACTCCATGATTATTAAATGTTAATAACTTGAGAAATCCATGCTTATTATGAACTCTTGTCATATTAATTGACCCTAGTAAGTATCGAGTCGACCTCTCGTCTCTACTTCTTCGAGATTAGACGGGATACTTATTGGGTACATATTGTTTATGTACTCATACTACATTTCTGTACTTAATTGTATAGGATCTAAGGCAGATACATCTGTTAACAGTCCGGTGCGTGCCCTTGAGCTTATGGCAGAGACTTCCACGGTGAGCTGCTTCCTTCTTATGTCGCTCAACAGCCGGATGGAGTCTTCCTTCACTTTTGCTGTCCTTTTTTTTTATCTCAGACAGTAGGATATATATATTCTTTTGTATATTCTACTAGATGTCCATACTTGTGACAACAGGTCTTGGCACACACACATTGGTAGACTTACGTTTTGGGTTGTATAATTATATTACTTACATTATCTATCACTTTTGGTTTTGAGTTTAAATTGGAGTATTTATTTCCCTTAAATTCTGATAAAATTAACATAAGAAGTTAGAAATATTCTGCATTGGCTTGCTTGGCAACGACGTCGGGTGCCATTATGACCTGTTATGGAATTGGGTCGTGACAACATGGTATCAGAGAGCACTAGGTTCACGTAGGTCTCACGAGTTATGGGCAAACCTGATAGAGTTTTGTTGATCGGTACAGAGATGTCTGTATTTATCTTCGAGAGGCTATAGGGTATTAGGAAAGACTACTCTTTATTCACTTCCTATCATGCAGTGGTTGGTAAACTAAATTTCCCTCTTCTATTCTCTCACAGATGGTGAGAACTCGCACCGCTGACATTTCGGACCCGAGAGGAGCAGCTCCCCCCGTTGCTAGAGGCCGAGGCAAAGGCCGGCGATGGGCATCGGCCCGTGGTAGGGGGTGAGGGCGTCCCAGAGCTGTTCCACTTGCACCACCAACAGATCCTGCGGGGGATCCTATTACTGAGGAGCAGAGCGAGGTGCCCGCAACTGAGCCTACCCCGTCATATTTCATGATAGCACCGGGATTTCAGGAGGTCATGGGCCGCATGCTACTGTTCATGGATTCTATGACTAAGGCTGGTTTATTTCCAGCAGACCCAGCCTCCTCACAGGCAAGAGGGGGAACCCAGACCCCTACTGCTCAGGCTCCAGGTCATTTTGCTGCAGTATATCAGACTCCAGGTGCACTACCCACAGATGAGGTTCAGCCGGTTGCTGTAGTGTCACCCCAACCTAGGCCAGCTGAGGATGGCGATCCGCAGAAGTTATTAGACGGATGGACTAGGCTTCACTCTCCAATCTTTGGGGGTGAGTTTCATGAGGATGCCCAGGACTTCATTGACAGGTGCAGGGACAGACTGCACAACATGAGGATATTGGAGTCACATGGAGTTGACTTCACCACTTTTTAGCTGGAGGGTCGGGCCCGTAGATGGTGGTTGTCTTATGCACTTAGCAGGCCAACAAGTTCTCCTCCCCCCACTTAGGGTCAATTCACACAGTTATTCCTGGATCGATATATCCCACCCTCTGAGAGGGAAGAGCTGCGGTATCAGTTTGAGCATATAGAGCAAGGTCAGATGTCAGTGACCGATTATGAGGCGAGGTTATCTGAGTTGTCTCTCCATGCACTCATGATACTTCCCACAGAGGCAGCGAGAGTACAACGGATTTTTGCTGGGTTACACCATACTATCCGATCTGGTATGGCTCGAGAGGTAGAGATGGGTACAGAGTATCATCTAGTGATTGAGATTGCTTGCAGGATTAAGGGTTATCGTCTGAGAGGTAGAGAACAGATGCACCAGGATAAGAGGGCTAGATTTTCAAGAGAGTTCAGATGTGCCCCAGCTAGGGGTAGAGGTCACTTCGGGAGGGGTCAGCCTAGCAAGCCCTCATATTCAACACCACCACCTCCTCCCTGAGGTGCCCTAGCGAGACCTTATTTCAGTGCGATGCTGGAGGGTTCTTACCGCCCACCAGCTACTTAGGGTTCCTCCAGCGGGTATTCTGGGTATCAGGATTCTTCTAGTGCTCCCTTCAGCATCATGGCAGAGAGTTCCTATCACCCACCAGCTATCCAGGATTCTTCTAGTGGGTATTCGGACTCCAGGGCAGCAGGCTATGGTGCCTAGAGCGTGCTATGAGTGTGGAGATCCGGGCCATCTGAAGAGGATTTGCCCCAGGCTTCGGGGTAAGGCAGTGCAGCAGGATCAGCAGCCCATGATTTCAGCACTAGCTGCCCACCCGCCTAGAGGTGGAGGGTAGGCCGGTAGGGGCCATCCCAGAGGTAGAGGTCAGGCAGGGGGAGGTCAGCCAGCTACTGCTCAGTCGGGTATAGGCGAGATAGCAGGTGCTCCAGCTAGATTCTATGCCCTTCCGGCCAGACCATATGCATTGGCCTCAGATGCCATTATCATAGGTATTATTTCTGTCGGTGGTAAGGATGCTTCGATATTATTTGATCCAGGGTCTACTTATTCATATGTATCATCTCTGTTTGCTCGTTTCCTGGTTATTTCTCCTGAGCCTTTGGGCACTCCTATTCATGTGTCCACTCATGTGAGTGATTCTGTGGTTGTGGATCGGATCTGCCGGTCCTGTGTGATCACTTTCTGTGGTTTCAAGACTAGAGCAGATCTTCTGTTGCTTGATATGATCGATTTTGAGGTCATCATGGGCATGGATTGGGTATCTCCATATCACACTGTCCAAGATTGCCATGCCAAGACTGTTTCACTAGCAATTCCAGGGTTGCCGAGATTGGAGTGGAAGGGTTCCACAGTTGATGCGCCTAGTAGGGTTATTTACTTCTTGAAGGCTCAAGACATGGTCGGGAAAAGGTGTTTGGCTTATTTAGCTTATGTTCGAGACACCACTGCAGAGTCTCCGACGATTGATTCAGTCCCAGTGGTTCGAGAGTTCGTCAATGTTTTTCCTTCTGACCTTCCTGGCATGCCTCTGGATCGGGATTTTGATTTTTATATTGATTTGGCTCCAGGCACTCAGCCTATATCTATTCTACCGTATCGTATTGCTCTTAAGGAGTTAAAGGAGCAGCTTGAGGAGATGTTGGCAAGGGGGTTTGTTAGGCCCAGTGTGTCACCTTGGGGGGCACCAGTGTTATTCGTGAAGAAGAAAGATGGGACTATGCGGATGTGCATTGATTACCGCCAGTTGAACAAAGTCACCACCAAGAACAAGTATCTGTTGCCACGTATTGATGATTTGTTTGACTAGTTGCAGGGTGCTAGGGTGTTCTCTAAGATTGACTTGAGGTCAGGGTACCATCAGCTAAAGATTCGGGACGCAGATGTTCCGAAGACTGCATTTCAGACTAGATATGGCCATTATGAGTTTCTGGTGATGTCCTTTGGCTTGACTATTGCCCCAACGGCATTTATGGATTTGATGAACGGGGTATTCAGGCAGTATATTGATTCGCTTGTTATCGTGTTCATTGATGACATCTTGATATACTCACGTAGCCTGGGGGAGCACAAACAACATTTGAGAGTACTGCTTCAGACCTTGCGAGAGCAGAATCTATATGCTAAGTTCTCTAAGTGTGAGTTTGGCTAGAGTCAGTGGCATTCTTGGGGCATGTTATGTCAGGAGAGGGTATTAAGGTGGATTCCAAGAAGATTGAGGCAGTTCAGAGTTGGCCACGTCCTACTTCAGTAACCGAGATCAGAAGTTTCCTGGGGTTAGCAGGCTATTATCAGCGATTCGTGCAGGGTTTTTCATCTATTGTATCACATTTGACTAGATTGACCCAGAAGGGTGTTCAATTCCGTTGGTCCGATGATTGTGAGGAGAGTTTCTAGATGCTCAAAAAGCTTTGACTATAACACTAGTTCTTGTGTTGCCTTCTGGTTTAGGGATGTATACGGTATATTGCGACGCTTCACGCGTTGGCTTGGGATGTGTATTGATGCAGGAGGGGCGAGTTATTGCATATGCTTCGTGCCAGCTGAAGTTTCATGAGAAGAATTATCTTGTGCACGATCTAGAGTTGGCAGCGATTGTTCATGCTCTTAAGATATGGAGGCATTATTTGTATGGCGTGTCATATGAGGTTTATACCGATCATCGCAGCTTGTAGCATTTATTCAAGTAGAGGGATCTTAATTTGAGGCAATGCAGGTGGCTTGAGTTACTAAAGGATTATGACATCACCATACTTTATCATCCGAGCAAGGCGAACGTGGTCGTGGATGCCTTGAGCAGAAAGACGGAGAGTATGGGTAGCTTGGCATTTATTTTAGCAGCAGAGAGACCACTAGCTTTGGACATTCAGTCATTGGCTAACAGGCTTGTGAGGTTGGACATTTTGGAGCCCAACCGGGTTCTTGCATGCATGGTTGCTCAACCTTTATTATTGGGGGAGATAAAGGCCCGACAGTTCGATGATCCACATTTGGTGGTCCTTAGAGAGACGGTGCTTCAGGGGGGTTCCAAGGAGGTTGCTATTGTCAAGGATGGTGTTTTGCGACTCCAGGGTCGTCTATGTGTTCCTAATGTCGATGGTCTGAGGAAGAGGATCCTAGAGGAGGCACACAGTTCGCAATAGTCTATCCACCCGGGAGCTACGAAAATATATCGTGATTTGAGGCAACATTACTGGTGGTGGGGGATGAAGAAAGACATAGTGAAGTATGTGACTAAGTGTTTGAATTTCCAGCAGGTCAAGTATGAACATCAGAGACCGGGTGGCCTACTTCGGCAGATGCCTATACCAGAGTGGAAGTGGGAACGCATCACCATGGATTTCGTAGTTGGGTTGCCGTGGACTTTACGAAAGGTTGATTCAGTGTGGGTCATTGTGCATAGGTTGACCAAGTCGACCCATTTCATTCCAGTGGCGACTACTTATACAACGGAGAGGTATGCTCAGATTTATATTCGGGAGATAGTCTGATTTCATGGTGTGCCGGTTTCCATCATATCAGACAGAGGCCCTCAGTTCACTTCCCATTTTTGGAGAGCCGTTCAGAGTGAGTTGAGGTCCTTGTAGATCTTAGCACATCATTCCATCCTAAGACTGACGGGCAGTCGGAGCAGACAGTTCAGATTTTAGAGGATATGCTTAGAGCATGTGTGATTGCCTTTGAAGGGTAGTGGGATCAGTTCTTTCCTTTAGCGGAGTTTGCGTACAACAACAGCTATCAGTCCAGCATAGAGATGGCCTCGTACGAGGCTTTATATGGTCGACGTTGCCGCTCTCCTATCAGGTGGTTCGAGCCCGATGAGGCTAAGTTACTTGGTATGGATTTGGTACAGGATGCTTTGGATAAGGTGAAATTGATTCGGGAGAGGCTTCGCACAGCTTAGTCCAGACAGAAGAGTTACGCGGATCAGAAGGCGCGTGATGTATCATTTATGGTTGGCGAGAAGGTTCTCTCAAAAGGTCTCGCCAATGAAGGGCATTATGAGGTTCAAGAAGAAGGGCAAGTTGAGCCCAAGGTTTATCGGTCCCTTTGAGGTGTTGAGACGAGTTGGGGAGGTTGCCTATAGCTTGCTTTACCCCCTAGTTTATCGGGAGTTCATCCAGTTTTTCATGTATCGATGCTTCGAAAGTATCATGACGATCTATCACATGTGTTAGACTTCAGTACCATTCAGTTGGATGAGAGTTTGGGTTACGAGGAGGAGCCAGTTGCCATTGTTGATAGACAGGATCGCTAGTTGAGGTCCAAGAGGATTTCTGCGGTGAGGGTCCAGTGGAGAGGCCAACCAGTTGAGGAGGCAACCTGGGAGTCCGACGAGGACATGCGGAGCAGATATCCCCACTTATTCAGCAGTTTAGGTACCTTTCTATGTCCATTCGAGGACGAACGTTTGTTTAAGAGGTGGAGAATGTAATGACCCGACTGGTCGTTTTACCTTTTACGACCTCGTTCCCTTAAATAAAATTTTTCGTGCTTACTTTAGCTAATTTACGACTTGCGGGGATGGTTGGCTCGAGAGTTAGAAGATTTTTGAGTGAAACATGTCCAATTGTTTCTTTAGGATTCTCTTAAAAGACCAAGTTTGACTTCGGTCAACTTTTTGGGAAAACAGATCCGGATTCGTGATTTGACGATCCCGGAGTGTCGTGAGAAAATATGGGACCTGGGCGTATATCCGAAATCGAATTCCGAGGTACCTAGCCCGAGTAATGAATTTTTATTAGAAATTACTAAATTGAAGTTTTAAAGAATTAAAGAAACTTAGAAATTATTGATTTTCTAGGTATCAGGCTCGTATCTTAGTTCTGAAGCTCGGTACAGGTCTGAAATATTGTTTAAGACTTGCCCATAAATTTGGTGTCAATTTGAGTAGTTTAAGGGCGTTTTGACCCGTTAGAGGAGAATTAAGAACTTGAAGTTCATTAGTTTGATTCATTTGGTTTCAGGGGGTGATTTCTTGATTTAGCATTATTTTGAGTGTCCTGAGGGTTCGAGTAGGTCCGCCTCGTGATTTTGGACTTGTTGGTATGTTCAGGCGGGGCCCCGAGCGTCAAGCGGACGAGGCTCGAGTGAAGTAGAAATATGGAGAAAGGGATGAGTTTGCTGCTTCTGTCATAACCGCATATGCGGTCCTAGGCTCGTAGATGCGGGACCACAGGTGCGGTCATGACTCTGTAGAAGCGGCCAAGGGAAATCCCGTCCAGCACCACAGAAACGGCTTCCCAGCCGTAGATGCGGTCCAGCCCCTTTTGCCCAATTTCACAGATGCGGCTCTCCTTTCGCAGGTGCGAGACCGCAGATGCGGTCCCCTAACCGCAGAAACGGAAGTCGCTGGGTAGTGAGCTTCATTTAATTCGAGCTCAAAGACCATTTTTATCATTTTACACTCAACCTTTGGGCGATTTGAAGGCTCTTGAGAGAAGGTTTCCACTTAGCATTGCAAGGTAAGTTATTTCCACTAATTATTAGTTTAAATACATGTATATTAGGTAGATTAAACACTAAAAATAGTTGAAATCAAGGGGTTAGAGCTAGACCTAGGGTTTTAATAAAACTAAGATTTGACTACGAAATTTGTTATAAAATGAACTAGAAATAATATATTATTGATCCTTAGATTGTAGATAACAACTTTCTTCGAAAAATATCGGAATCCGGGCACGTGGGCCCGGGGTCAAAATTTAGGAAACGTGTGAAAAAGGTTGGAAAACTTCTTAAATATTTAGAACTCGATCTTGAAAGCCTATATTGACTAGTTCTTACTTCATTTAACTAGTTTGTAACCGTTCCGCTCCGAATTGAGGGCTTGAGCTTGTTCTTGATATTGGAAGTGCGTTTTGGAGCGAGGTGAGTCTCCTTTCTAACCTTCTAAGAGGGAATTGTCCCCAAAGGCATAATGTTTGAATCATTTGTCATTATATTCGGGGGCTACATACGTACTAGGTGACGAAAATCCGTGCGTAGCAACTATTATGCTAAGTTTGGGTAATTTAGGACCCATAAGCATGCTTTACGTGATATTCTAGTACAGTTTGATTAACTTGGACTCGTATAAACTATTTTGATTAAGAAGAACGAGACTAGAGAATGACCCTTATCCTGTTTGGTCTTTTAAAAGAGAATAATTGGCATTCTTGTGTATGGCTACTCCTCATATATATATTGATTGTTGTTGTTGTTTGTCAATGAGCTTATTTCTATTTGACCGCGTCGCACGAGTGATTCGTGAATGGGGTAATAGATTCATCTATGGTTCGAGCCGTTTGACCCTCGACAGTGCACGGTTTATTTTATGTTGGATCGGGACGTACGTCCCACTGTGATTATTTGTGCATATTTTGCTTAGAAGTCCTTCAAGGGATGCGTTACATATCTGCTTAGACTCTGAGCTAGCATCTATGTTAGTACTTGGGAAAGAGCTGTTACTCCATGATTATTAAATGTTAATAACTTGAGAAATCTATGCTTATTATGAACTCTTCTCATATTAATTGACCCTAGTAAGTATCGAGTCGACTTCTCGTCTCTACTTCTTCGAGATTAGACGGGATACTTACTGGGTACATATTTTTTATGTACTCATACTACATTTCTGTACTTAATTGTATAGGATACATCTGTTACCAGTCCGGTGCGCGCCTTTGAGCTTGTGGCAGAGACTTCCACGGTGAGTTGCTTCCTTCCTATGCCGCTTAACAGCCAGATGGAGTCTTCCTTTACTTTTGCTATCTTTTTTTTATCTCAAACAGTAGGATAGAGATATTCTTTTGTATATTCTACTAGATACCCGTACATGTGACACCAGGTCCTTGCACGCACACATTGATAGACTTACGTTTTGGGTTATATAATTATATCACTTACATTATCTATCACTTTTGGTTTTGAATTCAAAGTGGAGTATTTATTTCCCTTAAATTCTGATAAAAATTAACATAAGAAGTTAGAAATGTTCCGCGTTGGCTTGTCTGACAACAGCATCGGACGTCGTCATGACCTATTATGGAATTGGATCGTAACACATGTATTACACAATTTAGTAAAATAAGGCCAATAAAACAAAATTTTAAGTAAATAATTATACATAATCGAATAAAGTACACGATTCTAGGACTGATCAATCTGGATCGTCGTATAACAACCTCTTTACACGAATAAAATACAAATTCCTATAAAGATGTGCAAAGTAATAGATACATATATCCTTTCATCCGTTTCTACTGCCGACATTGTTATCTGAGAGCTAGTGACCGTAAATTTATCGTGTGAGAAAATTTATTGTGGTTAATATAATTCAACAGTAGGAATTGTTCGCCCATATACTTTATTTATTATAAATACAATAATATACGTACATAAAATTATTTTCCGAACGAATTAGATATCCTTCATATCTAGGGGGAAAATCTATTGCACTAACATACCTCCATTTTTGTGCTCATTTAAAAAAAGCCTTGAAACTGATACATATCTTTTGCTTCTACTTTGATCGTAGTTTCTTTGGAGTGTAGATTTTTTACTGGTTGAGTTGACGCAACATATTTTTTTCCCTTTGTAATATTGTTTGTAGTGATATTTTTTCTTCAATATAAAATTAAATATAAATATTTTTTTTGACAAATAATGTAATGTATGATATATGCTTTTTGTTCTTTATTTTCATTTTATTTCTTGATAATATTGGTTACTTTTAATAATATGGATTTTTACTCTTTAAAGTGGCGAAAATTTTAAAAATTTCTTCAAAGGAGTAGTCATGCCAACTCCTCCTTCGCCAACCCCTCACCCCTAAAAACAAAAATCAAAATTCTGCACCCACACATAATATATGTCAGAATAAACCTCTAATTTTCTAAGCAAACCGATAAGAAGAACAATGATTGTTGTAGTTCCTATCTTTTGAAATGGAGACACAGCTTTCTAGTTTTGAAAATGCCTCATGTGGCATGAATAGATAGGAGGAAAACTTGATAGTTAGAAAAGCAAACATAATTGTTCTTTCGGGGACATTCGAGAAAAAGAAAAGAATATATATGTAATTGCGGTTGAAACATGACATTAGTAAAAGCAAGCAGAGGGTAAAGAAATTTTTCTTCACGAAAACCTCAGCATGGAACAACTAAAGTTTAGTTCCAGGAAGAACTTTGAAATTTAATTTGCTCACATAGGAATTTTTTTTACGTCAAACGATAAATTAAATAGGAGTATATAAGTACAGAAGAATAACATTGCAATGAACTTCATTACGGCATGAGGCGACTACTGCGAAGTAACCCATTTGAGAAACACCACAAGGCGTCTCCCATTTTCACTTAGTTATGCATTTTTCATTATCGGTCCTCCTGGAGAAACATTTAATTTAATTCTCAATTATTAATCACAAGACATTGTTCTTTCTGATGAATGTAAATGTATAAAGAAGGAAGCTTTATTGGTGTGTAAGTTAGTTTACTGGGTTCTCAAGTATAGTTGCTTTCTCAGTACCAAAAGCTGCCATCGTTTCAGTAACTTTTCTCAACCAAAGCAACGTTAGAAATTATAGGCATTCTTCTTACCTACTTTTTTTTATTTAAAAAATGGGGTTCTTAAGTAATTAAGAAGGGTGTAAAAGCTGCCACCGTTTCATCAAATACTCTAAGGCAACGGTAAAATTTTTAGGTGCCTTTTATGGTTTTATTAAACGCAATAGGGTACTTAATTAGGTAATTAGGATGGACATTTTAGTAATTTAACTTTTAAGTTTGAGGTTCCCACTTTTAATATAGTACTAGTCTTTCTGCACGTGAGTTAGTTGCACGTGTACTTCTATTATTTCATTAAATCTATATGCTAAACATAGTTAATGCATATAATTTATATATAGCTTAAAGTCAATATGGCAAAAGATAAATTAAACTCCTTGGTCATTGATAAGGACTTGGCTAGGATTTTTGTTGATTTTGGTGGTATGTGAAGTAACCGGACAAGGTATGGCAAATATACAAGAGTTGGAATGTTATCACGTAATGACTGATTAGTGGAAAATATTTAAATCATAAGTTCTGTGAGAATTTTATTTATGAGAATTAAATATTAATTTATTCTTGAACTATATAAGAAATTTAACAATATGCGATATTTTCAGTTCATTAGTTCTTGACAAATAGTGGAGGAAGTTCTAAAAGATCAAGACTCGTAGACATATGTTAAAAAATTGGATACACACACTGAGCGAAATTTTGGACACCGAAGAAAGTTGCAGGTAATGTCACGACCCAAAATCCACTAAGGATCGTGGTGGCGCCGGAAACCGCTGTCAGACCAGCCAATTAGATTACCGATTTAAAAATCCCTTTTAAATACATCAAATTCCAGAATTTTCCTTCCATAATCACAAATAAAGGGATTTTGCTTCAATTCAAATTAACAATAACAATTAAATCAAACTTTTCGAAAACCATCCCAGAACCCGGTGTCACAAGTGCATGAGCGACTACTGATAATGAAATAAAATACAACCTTTGTCCGGAATACAATGGACAGGAAATAAATAATCAAAGTACAGAAAAGAACTACAATAGCTGCAGGTCGCCTCGCAATTTGCAGCTCACCTAGTCCCTAAATCGTCCGTGCTGCTGCGCCCAGTAGGCCGCTAAAATGAAATATACCTGTGCAACAAAAATACACAGAAGTGTAGTATGAGTACGTAATCAACGCGTACTCAGTGAGTGTCCCGCCTAATCCCGAAGGGGTAGAGATGAGATGGTCAACTTTGACACACTCTAACGGTCC